>JAZGTJ010007020.1:0-17021 GCA_036877575.1 Botia almorhae
GCATTTTTACAAATAAGGGTTTGCCCAAAAGGAGGTTTTACGCAGATTTGTCAGGTTTTCCTGATTTTTGGGTACTAATTGTCCCTAATATATGCTTAAGTAATTTCCCACACACAAACATGTTTATGTAATACCACAGATATTGCCGGATAAAACGTGAATACTGTTTTCAGTGCAAATATAAATGGAAAAATAGAAGGGTATCACTTTCCAGTCACTTCTAGCCGAGTACACTTGGGTTTATCATTCTGAAATAGACACACACAAACACAAATTGTGAACACAGTTTCAGGAAAATATGATGGCACAGTGTTTTGGTGGCTCATTTTTGTGGCGAGTCTTTCAGACAATGGCACTGCTGGTTTGGCATAATTACCCCCTTCGGTCTGCTCGATAGCTGCTGTGTTCTTTACCTTAACTTAACTACCTTAATACTGTGGGTACTAACAGGTCTTGCGGGATGCCAGAAGATCTGAGAGGAATATTACTGTAAAATCATTATAAACTAATATATGAAATACATACAAAGAAGGACTAAAACCTCAAAAATAACAACATTTGCCCACTGCAGACAGTCATGCTTCTCTGCATATTCACTGTCAAAATAGCTGAAATGTGAGAGTGCCTAGGATGTAATTATATTTTTCAAACAGACACAAGCCCTCTTCATTTCAGCTTCCATTGCAGCAATGTTTTTAATCTAACTGAGGCCATTTGAGGATAAATCAACTTTTAACAGAGCAGGACATCCATTCCTGAAACAAATCTTGCATAATTTTAGTTAGTCATTTATGGGCTGACGAATCAAGAGGTTTGGCATGTATTTTGTGTGTTTATGTGCATTTTTGAAAGAAAAGGAGATCTGAGAGAAAATGGCTAGACAGTAATTTGACATTAAATAAATGTTCCAACTGAAGATGGATTCTTAATTAATGTATAGATGAGTCACCTGCATTGCCGCTGGCCTAAGACATGCCTTCTGCCTCCTAACTCAGCATGTTGTGCTATAAATCTCCCAATATCTCTCTTTCTTTCTGTCTTATGCAGTGTGTATTACAGAACATAAATTATAGGACATGAAATACATAATTTCTTTATTGTGCTATACTGCCACAGGTAAGGCTGTGAAACTTTACCCACACGAACAAAGAATGAATATATGATAAATTGTTATTTGAATAGAGATTATATTAGAGGTTCAAGAGGTTTTATTAAGGCTGAATAAACCCTGACAGCGTAATCAGCACAATAGGGTTCACATGCTTTAAATACTGTCATTGTAATTGTACAATAAATAGACATCTTCATTTTCTAAGAAAATTGGAGTGGTGCTTGGCCATGCAAACCTCCTGCCACAATTCAAGTATTGTGGTCCCTAGGGCATTGATATGCAGTTTCTAGGGTGTTCTGGGTGGTTGCTAGGACAGCGTTAGGTGGCTACTAGAGCATTTTGGGTGATTACTATGTAAAGATAAAAAAGAGCTTCTGGGACATACTTGTACCTAGATATAGTAGCATCCATCATGATGTAATACATCACTCATGTCCAAAGCATACACAACATGTGTCAGAGGTTTGTTCAGATTTTAAAAGCTCACTAAAGTAATAATTATTGCCTTTAGAAGCACCACTGAAAAGTATATACTTCACCAGATGGTTGGTAGTTCAATATAATTGACTGAACATCAGCAGGTCATCGTGTAAATGTAAACATACAGTACTAGGTTTGTTAACAGTGTATCGACAAGGCTGTTTTACCAAATGTGCCTCATAACCCCAATGTATGCATCCAGTGAATTCACATTCAACCAAATCATCTGCAAAATTAGCCCATTTACTTTCATGCATTATTACTGTTATTAATATCAGCTGCACAGCTGGTTTTGATTGCAGGAGGAGTCTGCTTAACCGCTGCTGGATATATAACCTGCATGCGTACTGGCACTTTCAGTTATATGAGGTGTTTGGCTATTAAGATGGTCATTAATACATAATGTCTTCTTTGGCCATAAAAGGCTGCACTCATGACTGCCATATGGAGCATTATTAGCCCTGTACTGTAAGAACAACGGTTCAGTGTGGCAGCCCAAGAGCTCAATACTGAGATGTGATGGGCATAGAGGTTTATAACTATTAAATAGACTGTGGAGGGTCTGTATATGATGATGTATGGAATAGCTACGTTTTTTGGTGTGAAAGATAATTTTTTGAGTTTCCAATCAGACCTCCGGTACAATAACCACTGTAAGCAGCTTCTTACATTGAACCACACTTAGAGACTATAATCATAATTTTAAATGGCTCAGGATGCTGTTTTAACCTTTGCATTTATCATATATCACACACAATTGTATGTTGTTCTCTTTCAACACTACAGAAAGTTAAAACCATTTTTTTCTCATTTTAAAATAAAGCTTTCCTCTGTATTATTGATCTGTACTGTAAGGAACCAGCTGGTGACTGTGTATCTCCCTAGGCTTTCTTCTTAATGATTCTTAGAATACTCAGATTCTTTTAAAACAATTCTTATGTGCACTCATTTTCTGGAAGTAGCCGCATGTTGTTCAACAGATCTACAGTATAGTACATTTATACTATTCTATGTATGACCTTCCTGTAAGGTTGACACCCACCGTGTAGTTATAAGTGGCTATTCTATATGTTTTCTCCCCCTGTGTGTAGCTTTGCTACAGTGGGGGAGGAAGGGATGAGACCTGCCTACAGGGTGAGGCAGAATGGTATAGGAGATTGTGTGGGGGAAGATGTGGGGTGCCATGATTACTATGTGGAAAGTCATTTGGCCGAAGGTGAAATGGTATAAAGTTGAAAGGTATAAAGGCTGCTGGTGAGACCATGGTCTGGTATTTTGCTTCTTGTACTACTACACAATGACCTCATGGAAATTGGGACTATTGCTAATGTTTTCATGGAGTAGAACCCTTGTGGATTTCTGTGCATACATTAGCATTAAAGCTGTCTGGATTTTATTGGTTTAATATTGGGTTTGCTGGGTTTGTTGGGTTCTTTGCCAAAAATAATGCATTACAATGAGCATTTATAGAT
Organism: Botia almorhae; assembly: GCA_036877575.1. Taxonomy (NCBI): domain Eukaryota; kingdom Metazoa; phylum Chordata; class Actinopteri; order Cypriniformes; family Botiidae; genus Botia; species Botia almorhae. Next base: position 3,064 of record JAZGTJ010007020.1, read on the forward strand.
GGTAGATGAAGTGAGACAAATGTTGATTTATAGCTGCAATTTGCAGCTGATTTGCAATGTTAAGTTTATAATGATTATAATTTAAGTTGTCCAATTTCATGGGAAATGTCCATCTATAAACAGAAAGAAGACCTGACTGCTTAATCATGTGGGTATATTAAGCGTTTGTAGCTTGTTCCGGCAGCAGTTGTATTATCCAAAGCCATGCCTCCTCCAAAACACATGAACATGCTGATGATGGAAGGCTGTAAACAGGGTGCGTGGAGGTATGCTACATATTATATATATATATATATATATATATATATATATATAGTTTTACATGCAAGTAGGACATCCTATCATTGCAGTCGGACCGAATAACAAAATGTTTTTTCTGGAATAAAAATCACCCTCCCTTTAAAAAAACTGCAAGTCTCAAACAGAGATGCGGTAGAGAGGCAAAAGTTATAGATTGCAGCTAGAAATGCAATACCAAAAAGTGTCAAAAAGGTGATTTAATTTACATTTATTTGATCTAAATCTAATTTATCTATTTATTATCTAATTTAATCTAAATCTCTCCTGAATTGAACTGAGTTCTGTGAGCTTCACATGAAGATGCTATTTGTATAATGCACACATTGCTGTCTATGTACAGTGTGACTTATAATGTTCAATTTTAAGAAGGCGTCTTTTACATTTAAAAAGAAGGCAGCTTGCTATGTAGGCAGTAGCAGTTTGTAGGTTTTGACTATTGTGTTGATTGTTAACGGAATTAATTATAGCATGATGACATGTTCTGCTTAAGTATATTTAAGATGTGAGCCTTAAATATAACACATTTTTCAAACTGCATTTTATTTTACGTGGTTATGAAAGACAAATTTTGGTCGTAGAATTACTCAGCAATACAGTCACTTCACTGAGAGAATTGCAGAGCAGCAAGAACCCAACCCACATGCTACCCACTACACTCCCATTCTCAACCAGCCAATCACAGAGACAATGACCTGCTTTAGGGCATGCATGCCACTAATATTATTCTAAATGACACGTCATGTGTATATCAGGCTATATTTAGAAACTGTGTGAGCATACAGAGCACCCTTATTTGGCAGAGTGCTAAAGGCTGGGTCTAAGTTTGTGTGTGGGAGAAGGGTCTTAGTCTTTTCCCCAGGCCAAAGTTTCCTGGAAGGGTTCCAGACATGGAGATCCAAAGATGGAAGGAGAGGCCAGAGGAATCTGAGACGCTCTATGGGAGCACCGCATGTAGCAAGAACTATTCCCACACAGCTTCTGTGGTCTGGCCCTGGTGTTTACACACAGAAGAAGTACAGATATACAAAAACACATACCAAGGCATGTTGTATATAGACGCACACATACTCCCCACTCCTTACCCACAGACAACACACTTAGATAGACTGAGAAACTACTAAGAATTAATCTATCACAAATAGCACCTTGTTACATTGAATTGGTAATTAGTTAACAACAAGCAGATTTTACACTGAAATTTCAATCATTGCTTGAAAGACTTGTTTAAACCAGAAAACGTTTTTTCTCATTGAGCGTAAAAAAGGTTAGAATCCACAAGCCTCATTTCAAGAGAATGTTAAGAGATTTACTAAAAATTTTCCCATTTACATTTATATACCCATTCTGTCACAACATTCAGACACAACACTCAGTGTGCCATTTGTCAAATGCAAGTTTAGTTTTAGTGTCTGGTGCACAGGGGTGAAAACAAAGGCTTTCCAGGAATCCATCCATCTATTGGCAAGAATCAGATGTTTATGCTTCTAAGTTTTTTAGTCAACAAGGTGACACAGAAATGGTCTTCATGAACTTCCAGCACACCTTGACCAAAATCCAAACTTGCCCCACTCCAAAACGCCTTCCCCCAATCCCCTATGTCCAACAAAAGCCTCTGATCTTTGATTGGTGTGCTTGCGATCAATAATTTATACAAGCTTAATTTACATTTACATAATTGATTATGACAATAGGCGACAACTGTCTGAAATGAAGCTTTGAGGTCTGCATGTCATAAATATGCTAAGATGTGAAGATGATATTAAGTATTGATATTTGAGTGTTTTGAAAACCCCTGGGGCTTTACTTTACAAGGTCTACAAGGTCCGTTCAGGCAGGATTTTATATGTTTGGAGTACATTTACCATTTAAAAGCTTCATAAAGCACAATTGCATTTCTGCAGTGTTGACCATTATAAAATGAACTAACTAACATTGCATTTTAAAATTAGTGTTTAGGAGTAAATGGTATGTGAATTGGCATGTTATGGAAGATTTTAAAATTTTCAGTGAATGATGGCTTAAATTTCCATCTGTGCCTCACCCACATTTATCAACTGAGAAGGCTTAAAATATAGTCACATAGACAACTTTATTTTATATTATGTTTATGGTGCTTTATTGTCTTTTTGAACTAGATCTTATTCATTGCAACTGTGTGGAAATACTGGTACTTTCTTAAAAGTGTGACTATGATGGCTTTTCTCATTGACTGACTAACACAATAGATGCTTCTCCTTGGGATGGCCTGGGTATACCCTTTTTGTGTTTGGTATACAAAAAGTTTCCAAGCAGCTGACATTAATAGACAGGTAATTGCAGGTGAGCTATGAGGTAACTGCTGCACAGGTTAGAACAGGAAGTACCTGAGCAGGATCCACAAAGAAGGTGTAACATAATTTTTTGTGACATGAGTATACACTCTTGCTGCCATAACAGAACATAAATCCAATGCATTATATGTCAACAGTAAGAGAACAGGAAATATCGACACAATCAGGACACATATGTTATCAACAGTTATCTGGCTTGACAGCTAGGCCTTGTAAGCACTGACATGTAACATTTCCCTTTTAACACTTGCGCACATACTCATGTAATGCACATAATATACATGACAATTTGTTGGACAGATCCTGAGCACACACTGTAATTTTGTTCTGTAGATCATACGACATTTGCTTTCTTCTTAAACATCTATACTCAGCTCTTACTGGCAGTTTTGGTATAAGGTTTTGAAATGACACGTGGTGAGTAAATATTGATCTGATTTTCATTTTTGGGTGAACTGTTAACATACATAAACCCACACAGGTAAATTGAGGCCTGCAACTCGGTCATAGATTTCACAGATAGGAATAGATATTCATGCCACCCACTTAACATTTTTTTTAAAAACTTTGTTCCCTGTATTCTCTTAAAGCCAATACCTGGTTCAGCTTAAACGAACTTTTTTCCCAGCTGTGGAACTCATGAACTCATAGTTCATTGTGTTCCCAGTCTTTCAGACTGGTTTATTCTCATGACTTTACTGATTCCCTCAGGGTTTGTTTGTTTTGCCAGTGGTTCTCAGGGTGCTCTGAGCAGTGAAGTGTGGAGGTGGGACAACAATGATTAGGACAGACTGTGTATGTCAGTGCTGGAGGTGAGGAAACAATCTAGTCAGGCATCCGAGACCTTGAGGGTCTCTGTTGCTCCTTCTTTTGCTCATCCTTGTAATTCACACATACTGTCACATGACTCTCAGTCATATACTTGGCTTTCTGCTTGGGCAGTCAAGCATTCCTTCAGGCTTCAACTCTGTATGTTGCTATACACATTGGGAAGTACATAATGACATATTTTCTAAAATTATAGAGGTTACTTAAGATTAATTAGTTCACTGCCCAGTCATATACTTGGTCTTAAGAATGCACTGTATAATTGGACTGGTTTTAGGTTCATCTAATTCCACCCAAGCATGTTTTTTAGGGTGGTAATTTTTTTGCATTTAGAAAGAGCCAGAGGAAGTGTAACCAAATGCAACAAAATGCACGGATCTTGAGATAAGTTTTTATTAGACTGTTTCTAACTTGACACACTATGTTAAAAGTGTGCTTGAAAAACGTTTTTTTAGGGATTTTACTATGCAAACTATCTAACAGCTAAGCACAGCCAGCTGCTAGCATGCTAATTAGAGGACTGAGATGATTAACCTGATTCAACATAATCTGATTTCACTATATGACTTTTACGTTGTTAAACTAGTCTGTGGTCATGATCTATCCAAATTCATATAATACATATTCACATAATATATTTTTAAAATTGATTTATAATCTCTTAATTTATTTTAATTTATTTTAACAATGAAATATTTAAATATTTTTTTTCTACATACCATTCAGGATATCCAATTAAGAGCCTGGCTCTGTGAAGACAACTGTTACAAAATGTATTATGTTTATGTTAAAGGCTTTTTTAATGGCTTCACAAGTTGCAATTATCAAGCTAATGGGGGCCATCAGCAGAGCCAACCTTCAGTGGTACAAACATGCCTTAACTAAACTTACCCATTTGCTTGTGTAAAAAGTCATAAAATTGCAGGTGCTCTCGTATGATTTTGCAGAGCCTTTAGGTATGCAGTAAACAACACACTCTGGCCTTCAGGGTGTTGATTCTCTCTCCTAATTAGCACTGCCATATCTATGTTTCCTTGAACATTTCCATGAAGTTCAATATGCCTTTTAATTGGTTAGTAAATACATACTCACTTAGCAACGCTTAAATACTTTTCCCAAAATCTCAGTTTTGTTTAAACATTGAATAAGTAAGTCTAAATCATTGGTAGTTGAAGAACTATGTATATATCAATAAATAGGTATCGTATTGGTTATAAAAAAGAAAGAAAATCCTGTCAACCATAGTTCTGTCGAACAAATAGGTAAAATTGTTTGCATACTGAAAACATAACATTTTTTTAATGTGCAGACAGATTTGGCTATTTGGTTGACAGAACTATAAATGTAATAACTGACGTGACTAATACAATCAATTTAAAGCATTAAAGGAGCAACAGTTGATTCTAAATTAAGGGACACGTCCACCCTATTCTGCAAAGACACTAGCAAGGTATCTACAGTGCAGCCATGTACTTAGGGACATATTAGAGACAGAGGCATCTCTTTGCCTCTCCCCCCATCATTTGCATACATTTCCATCCTACTGCAAATGGAGCTTCACCACGCCATGTGGACAGACAGTCTATGAGAGACCTAGAGGCTCTGTGAATGGGAGACTGAGGAAGACATGTGTATGGATTTGATAAGGGTAATATATGTGTATATAAATAGATTTACATGGAACAGTTGAATTAGAAGTGGGATCAATCATTATAGCAGGCTCATGGGTGGCTAAAGAGATGGAGGAACAGCTGTGGAGAAAAGACAGGGGAGGAGGAAAATGGGATGAAGAGGAGAATGGTGTTCAGTATGCATCAGTGCCCCCGCGCCCCTCCTCCATGATCGGTTTATGTAGTGATGGGTTCTGGGGGCTCAGAGTGGGCCGGGGAGTCACTAAACTGTCTGTTGTCTGACATGCTTGTTTCGCTTGTGATTTAGTGTGGTACACAGCAATGTGTTTGATTTTATAGGGATACTTAAAGACTTGTATGTAAACTAATTTTTTTCCATCTCTATTTTCTTTTGTTTCTCCTCTTTTGGCAATAACTCAACAAAATGCATTTGCAGGAATGGTTAACCTTTATAAAATGTAGATTTCAATCAAAAAGTTATATGAACTGTTTTCTATTCTTTTTCTATAGGGTTTGCAATTTGTGCAACCATGCAACCGCAGTTGACAGATCTGATTTCTGTGATTAACTAAATATAAATATTAAATTTAAATTAAATGGTCAATATTTATAAAAAAAATCACTAAATTAAGTGGTCAAGGTAAGGACTAACTAATTTGGATCCAAATGCAGGTTTGTAGTATTTGATAGTTATATTTCTCTAAAGTATCTAACACAATTATTTGCTTGTTTTTCTGCCCTTTTTACATTAACCATTTTTTGAAAATAATCTGAATAAGAAAATAAATGTTTGAAACAACAAGGTTGAGTATATAATGACAAAGTGTTCATTTTTTAACTGAACTTCTTTAAATATGTTAAATAAATGCAAAATTAAAAAATGTGCCATGTACCCAAGTCAACACTTGAATTGGCTCTGCTGAATCCATTCACAAAGCTGTGCAAGAATAAAATATCATTTACATTTAGACATTTGGCAAACGCTTTTATCCAAAGCGACTTACATTGCATTATACTACACATTGAGTATGTGCAATCCCTGGGATTGAACCCATGACCTTGGTGTTGTTAACGCCATGCTCTAACCACTGAGCTACAGGAAAGCAGAAATATCAGAAATTATCTGCTGTTTTAATTTCCTTTTAAAACAGCAGAACGAGCTGTGTGTGACTGTGTAGAGCACACAAGCAAATACATATACATGCACATTGCAGATGAATGTAGATTTACTACTCCCTCTTAAATTTAGAGATGTGTGCAGACATATGCATATGATTTATCTCAGTCATGGCTGTTTGCAGATAAAAGACACATTATATTGCCTGTGTATACTGCATATACGTGTATACCCTAACACACAAACTGTTGACTTTAGTAAGTGTAAAGCTAAACATAATTTAGTGCCTTAATAAGCTTGTTAAATAGTGAAGGCTACTTTAAATGTTCCCACAAACCTGTTTTTGACATGTTTTGCTGTATTTGTAAATTTATTATATCACATTTTGGCCATTACAGATACAATAGCTAAAACTGACATCAAAAACACAACACAAGCAGAACTTGAATTATAAAGTCATCCGGTGAGGATCATTGAAGAGAGTTACCCTTACATTCAAATTGACAGTTTTAGATAAAGATCTGAATAATGTGCTTTTGATTTTATATTCATATAAAATATACATATTCAGTGTCTTTCACTGTTTTTGTGAATCTGTCAATGGAAGCTTTTAGTGCTCTCTCTGTTTCTCATCCACTGTTCTCTGTTTGTTTCTAATCTGTTGGAAGTAGAGGATCTGGAGGCTTGGATGAGAACTGTCATTTTGTTCTCTCTGTTTCTGAAAAAGTGTGAGATATTCCAGATTTAATCTTAAATCTCATGTTAAATATTAATACAGTCACCTGCAATGCTTTTATTTTATGTTGTGCATGTAAGAGTATATACGGTATGTGTGTTCATGTCTATATGAGTTTATGCACTGTATATATGTCTGTAGCAAAAAATAAGCAAAGGGAACATGAAAAGTAATTCCCAGTGTGTGTGTACCTGAAGAGATAATGGTTGTTGGAGCTAAGTGACAGTTTGAGAAGTTTACCTCTAATGAACTGCTGTAACACACACTTACACACACACTCTTGATACCTATGATAAGCATGTTCCTGCAGCTAAAGGGCACAGCCTCTTTTACCTCAGGACTTCCCCTGAGATAGATATGATACAGTATTTTGCTGTTGTTTTATTAAGCCAATCAATTAAGGGCAAATAAATCATGGTGAACTGTCCTTATTTTTCCACATTGAAGGTGGCAACCAAAATGATGACTAATTTTGTTCTAAATCTAAATTAAAGGACAAAATTTGACATTCTGTGTCAATTTGTTTCTCGTCCTATAAACACTACACAGTATTAACGTCTGAGTGAACCCACTGACCCCATACCTGAACTCATGTAATGCACTATAAAATACATTACACTGCTATCTGTTTACCTGACAATTCATTGTTTCTCTCTTTAATGACATGCTAACTTAACTTCTGTTTACAGTATGGCAGAGCTTAACTGTCCATGCTAATAGACGGAGTAGTGTAAGGGATAATGAAGTCAGATATAACAACTATCCATTCCTGGTCTTGTTTTACTATAATTTATGTAGTAAAATATATGCAGAGTAATTTTATGGTTTTTATATTACTTTATATAGGTGATTTAAATATTTGAATGTGACTTATGCTGGCAAAATGAGTCACAATGCTCGTGGGCTAATTACGAGCTGCAGGCAAAACAAGTGAAAAAATGTGGGTTTTGGTCTAATTTGGGGTTTACACAAAAATGAGTTACTTATGCCCTTATCTAGTAGTCTAGCTAACTCCAAATAGCAGGTAAACATCTAAAATTAAAGTAAATGAAAATTACTTTTTTTGCCTGATTTCAACAAATCACATACCACTTTTAAGGTTTTTTGAATGGAGAATATGAATTATGTAACTCATTTTGCCAGCATGGGTCACATGTAATATTTAATTTTTTAATATTGTCATTTTTTTCTTTTTTCCATTACAGTAATAAGTATTTGTACCCTAAAACCTTCTTCATTTAACATTTTTTTTTCCTTTTTGATTTGGAGACTTCATTATATTCACCCATTGAGTAGCCATGACTCAAAGGAACACTTGGGTTAAACATGCCCATCTCCTGTCCTCTGTCTCTCTCTCTCTTTCCCTCTCTCTCTGTAACTCTCCTTTAAATTTTTTATATAAAGCGGAGAGTGTGTAGAAGAGAGAGAGGGGTATCTCGGTTCTGCTGATGAGAGATGGACTGCAATCTGAAGCTCTGTGAAACTCTACGGCTGTCAGCTCCTCCTGACTGAGAGCATTTGAGGATCCTCTCACCTCTAGGATTATTTTCAAATGAAAGCATGAGTTATGTAGGACATCACCACAAGCTCTCAGCACTCGTATGGTGATATGCACCCCGTTCATCCATAATAATCGGAACTGCAAATGTGGTCAGCATTCAGAGCAAGCGATTGGTGACACTGTAGACCTATGACATTCACAAAATTCTTCTCTTCTCTACCCTCTGCATTTCTGTCACGGTTTAGTGTTAGCAGGGCAAAAACGAGCAAGATGCAGAAACTAGATAACAAAAGGTATTTAATAAACTAGGACAAGCAAACACTAACCGTAAGAGTGGTGAGGGTAACAACAAATGCAACAGCAGCGTAACACAAAAGATAATGCAAGATACAAGAACAAAGAGCAATCCAAAGGCAATCCAAGATCCGAGCAACATACAACAATAACCGACAAACTGAACATAAATAGCACAACTAATTAAAGGTGAACAGGTGATGATGATTACAAACAGGAAGTGTGTGAAAACTGTTAAAACCAGACACAAACAAAAAATTTAAAATAAGAGTCTGAACACCTAACGCCTAACAATATTCAACATATCACATTAATGATTTTAACACATTTTACATTTTAAGGTGATTTGTATATTTAAAGAAAAAAGATTAAAATGTATGTGCTATTTGTAGGTTGATTCCACTGATTCTATGAAAACATTGTTCTGTTGGCAACATTTGCTTAGTTTGGGACAGGTGATTTTGTTTAGTTGGCATATAAGATAAAACCTGTTTAAAAACATGTATTTTTTGAAATTTTATTTGATGCCACTACCGGGGCAGAAGTTATGCACTCCGCCTTTAAATCTCTTTTTCACTCATATCACTGAATGACCCTGACAGTTCCTGTGTTTTATGTCAGAGCATGATGCCTAGATCCTGACTCAATCCAGGTATTGGCTCTTGTTTCTTGGAGTCAGATTCTGGACTCTGGGTCTTTGTTCTCTGTGGAAGCACATGGCCTTTGTTTACATTGGCCATGTGCTCTCCGCCCCGCCCCCTTGTTTCCTCGTAAATCCCGTTTTTCTAGCTAATTCCCTTCACCTGCTTTCCCTCAATACCCTCCTTAGTTTTCTACCTATTTAATGCCCTTGTGTTTGCTGTCTTGTGCCGGTTGTTGAATATTGAATGTTTCATGTTGTCTTTGGTTTGGTTTTTAGTTTAGTTCTTTGATTTATCTCCCTCGAGGGAGTTTTTGTTTAATAAAGTCTTGTTTCTTGTAAGCTGTCTGCGTATGGGTTCTCTCTTCGTCAGCCACCGTAACAATCACAGATTCCCATCACCCTCACAATTAGAATGACAACAAATTTTGATATTTCTCCCTGGCACAAAACCACATCCTTCCAAAAACAATGTTTATTTTTTTAAAGAGGAGGCAAAGAAAACACAACAAAACCTGGCCTTGATTTAGCAGTAAAACAACATGTAGGGCTCCAAGAGGAATCCAGTTCATGTTCAGTGCCAGGATACCCGTTGCTGAATACTGAGATGCTAGACCTCATAGACCTCTTTCACTCATCCATTCACAAATCCTCTTTCCAATCCCCATTTAGGATATTCATTTTGCCTTTGTATTTTTAATCTCCTTTCATTTGTAATTAATTCTGTTGTATATTCTTCATCTAAAAGGTATTTCCGCCATGCTTCTCTATTTGTATTAAAGAACAGGCAGTGGGTGGTTGTAACAAGCAAATAATCAGTCTCTCTGGTACAAACAAAATATTTTGCTATAGTTGCACTCTTTCATTAGAAGGTCTATTACAACCTGACAACTTACAAAGTCTGACAACCATGTAAAATCTTTTTTCCCTGCAGTAGAGTATAAAGTACTTCTTATTCTAATAACTGCATATTATGAAATAAATATGAATATCAGAACTTTGATATATCCTCTTTTACTTAAATGACAACATACACTTGAGTTGGCATCAACTATAAGTTAAAGCGGAACCTGATTATCCATGTTATTCCATCATGATTCCAGAAAAAACATTTTGTTCTTCATTAGAAACAAGTAAAGCTGATCTTTTGTACAAGAGTTAATGTCACAAATTTGTGTTTGATTATGTTACATTTGATTATTGACCTAGAAATACTGTACAATCATAAAATTTGTTATCCTTTCATATATATAGTTAAAATTAATTTAAACATTAAAATAATCTAAAAATTTAAATCCTCAATCTTCATAGATGTTTAGACCCCAAAAGTTTCATATATATTAAGATAATCAATATTGGCTATATAGCTAATATAGCTATACAGTGTTCCTGCTAAGTCCAATGTTCCCCAGCTTTAGCTCAGTGGAGCATTGCACTAGAAACACAAAGGTAATGGGGTCAATTCCCAGGGAGCACATGCACGGACAAAAATGTATAACTTGAATGAACTGTGAGTCGCTTTGTATAAAAGCGCCTGCCAAATGCGCTTATGCCCTTAAAATATAGTTTTAGTGCACATGCATTATATATTATACAGTTATACATAATAATTCCTATTGTTATGTGAAATGGCTTTATGGAGTTTAAAATACATTTATTGTAATTAAAAAAGATACTAGATAATTTCGCAGAGATTCCATACTTACAAAAGGTGGATAAACTCTATAATTCTCATATATTAAAAAAATTAAATCTTTTAATAAAAAACTCCCTTTCAACAAAGATTCCAGAGTGACATTTAGCAGGAATGTAAGACAATGTGAAGTTACTTTGCCATAGTGCACTGCACCAGTGGTTTAACTCTGAACACCTTGTGCTCCAAAATGAGGTGTGTATGTAATCAGAAGATGCCATAAACACCCCTGCTGTTGACATCAGCAACACAGCGTGTCTGAACATGATCTGCCTTATGCTACGCAAACATAAACATAGGCCAAGACCAAAACACCTCACCTAGCACAGGGGCCTCATTATCACATTTCTGTTTAGGCACAATAAATACAGCATTTAACTCAGGGGTTTGAGGTGCTAGGACTGCTTAAACTAAGATTGGCGTATCCTTACACCATGGGGTGGCCAGAACCTATACGGGGCCCTCTCACTGTATTATGAAGTAATTATATTATCTATCTAGAGAAAATGCACTGTAGTGTGTTTACACTGACATTTTACTGTAATGCCACCCAGAGGTAACCAGCATGTGGTACCTTTATTTGTAAAAGCGTAGGAGCACAATTAGCTAGCCCAACTGCTTTCCTGAGGCGCTAAGAAATTTATTTGAAAAATAAGCTCCATTTGAGAATTTCGGAATTGCTTTGCTCTCATTTACATTACAGTCAGATTTTTATTGAGTAAATTTCGAATCTCCACCACTAACCCACCGTAGCACCACCAGATCTACACTCTCAAATGACAGAAATGAAAAAGAGGTAATGAAAATAATCATGTAAGAGAGGGCCAAACTGGCCCTAATAACATCCCTGTTTGTCTTTATCAGTACTACTTTTTCACCACGGGTGCAAATGGTTGTAAAGCGTTGTAAAAGGTATCCTGGCACAAGTCAAAGCTGCCACTTGACAGTGACCAAAATAATCAGGCCAAGTGAAAACTCTAACGCCTCTCATGACAAAATGATTCACTCATTCTATTGTCAGCACTTCACTCTGCAGAACTCAAAGCTGGCCAAAGTCACCTCTCTGAGCAGAGAGAGCAATTTTTCTCTACATCTAAAACAGGCCAGTAAGCTTTGCACATCCGTAACACACTCCAGTGTGAAATGGAGGCATCAAAGCTGAGAGCACATGTTCACAGCCAGTCCAAAGTCATTACTGCTACTTCATCCATCTTGTTTTTACACTGAAGGCATATTTGTTAGTCCCTGAGGGAGGCGAGTGAGACTCTCGCCATGCAAGCTCTCAAGGGCTGATTTATTGGTTCAGAACAATGGCTTCCTGTTTGGTGGAGTGTTTTGCAGCGATGATGAGAGACAGACTTCTAGCAAAGCTTGAACTGAGTCTGTCAGCTTTGTGGTATGAAGCTGACCTCTGAGCTACACAGGTCACACAGTGTGATGTCAACACACACAAATGCACATACACATGTGTAACCCCTATAATATTAAATCCTAGGTGTATGGTATGATTGATAAAGATCAGTCTAACAAGTTATTTATTTATTGTTACAGCAGTGGATTTGTAATAGCTTTTATAATGTTTTCTGTAGTCTGTTTAAGGAAAAAATAACTTGTACATTTTATGACCAATCTATGTATTGGTGTACGCCTTTAAGAAACTCCGCAGACAGAAGGTGGGGTATTTTTGCACTTGGGGGAAAAATGTGTTTTTTTTACCAGCATTTTGTTAGTTTTATTGGATGTTTAATTGTTTTCACCTGCCCCACCTATAGTGGAGTTTTAATGCTATTGGGTGATTAAGAGGTTTGTTAAAGCATACGAGCTGCAATGGTGAGTTTTACACAGAAAGTTTTTTGGTTGGAGAGAAGGAGAACAGATTATATAGCTGCTAAACGCATGTTCTGTTTTTTTCCTATCTCTGTAAAACGTCCTGGTTACATATGTAACCCCCGTTCCCTGAAGGACGGAATGGAGATATTACGTCAATGGACTGACGTATGGGGTCATCCTGGAGAGCCCTATCACCTTTGAGTAGAAAAAACATGCAAATGAGCATTGGACCAAGAGGAAAGAGACAATAAGCATTTGGGCAAGAGAGTTGCGCGCCGGGTCACACCAGCCCAGAAGCGGGTGTATAAAGCCGGCCGCCCCTTGCTTTTATTCAGGTTTTTGCTGAGGTGCCGAGATGTGTCCCGGTCAATCAGTGGTGAATCAGGCTTGCGGCGGGGGGGTGTAATATCTCTGTTCCCTCCTTCAGGGAATGGGGGTTACATATTTAACTAGGACGTTCCCTATCAGTCAGTCACGTTCAACGTTACGTCAACTGACTGACGCATGGGGTCCCTGTGAAAAACGCAGCATGCCGACCCTAGCAATGGAATGCGAGTATGGGCTAGGAATGCAAGTACGGGCAGGTGAAGTGTGCCTCTGTATAACAGTTCCTCTGCCTCCTTAACCTAACCAGTGCGCCGTCAACCCGTTGCAGCCCTGTCGGGTGCGGAGCCTGCACACGGAGAGGTCGTGGAAATCGTTCCTATCCCCCCAGGAGAGGGCACCTCGGTGCACAGGTCTCCTTCCTCTCGCGGTATAGCCACTAGAAACACTGGGGAGTGCCAGTTCCAGAGGAAGAGCGTTGCGGAGACCACACCCCGCTAAAGGAGGTAATGTGTGGAAATAATGTACAGACTGACAAGGCAGTACTACCTATGGGAAATGTCTCTGTGCAGGTCCTACCTACTAGGACGACTCACTGCCCACAGAGGGGGCAACCAATTGAAAGACATGGATTCACTGATAGTGAAACCGTACCGTGGAAAATACACACGTGGGATTACCAAGGGGGAATCACTACACATGGAGCACCTAGCCCAGCACAAGGGCTGACTGTG
>JAZGTJ010007021.1:0-23713 GCA_036877575.1 Botia almorhae
CCGGGCTGGCTGCTGGTGCAGGTGCTGGTGCGGCTGGTGCGGCTCGTGCTCGGGGTTGCGTCCCTCCTGGCGACGCGAGTGTGCGGCGGTGGCTCGTGCTCTCGGTGGCTTCCGGCCACTCGCTGCTCTCGGGGTGCGCGGGGGACACGCAACGTATCTCCGGCTGGCGGCACTCTTAGGCTGCGCTCTCTGACCAAACTTTCTATCTTTCAAGATAGTAGTTTTACTTCCTACCAAAGTACAGGAACCTTTTACATCCCTTGTTTATATTCATGACTTTATTTAGAATAATTTTTGCATTGTACTATTCACATTTATTTTAATTTATTTATACGAGAGAACAAGGAAATTCTCGCACCTTATCTGTGTTTCTGTATGGTACACATAATGTGCCAGTGATTAGTGATAATGTGCCGCCTACATTTGTTCTCCTGCAGAAGGTCAAAGGAGGAGTATGAGCTGGAGATAGCTCACAGGATAGATGAGAGAAGGGAAGTGGCCTGCACGTCCAGCAGCTTGTCTGAGACAGGGCTGGGAAACGTTTACCATTCTGTGACACAACAAAAAAATGGTGTAAGATACCAGCTCTCTGTGACTGATGACATTATTCATTATTCTTTCCTGTGTTGAAATGTGATGAATGAAAATATGAACTGGCTCTTCAGCAGGTGATTGGGACTTCAGAAGCTGAAGAGCTGAAATTGAAGGACTCTGATTCCACAGCTAAACCTGCACCATCATGTGAGATTCAGAATTATGTTCTGTTGTATATGGAGACTCTGAGTTTTATCTGTTTTTATTTAACCTTACATAGAACAGATACTTTTGGCTTTAAGTTTGACACATTTTTATGAAGCCTATGCCTACATTTTTTTAAAGGCTATGACAGAATGCTGATTTTACCACCATTAAAGATGTTGTAAGTGAAGTCAGCACTTACAGTCAGCACTGCATGTCCTGCAGGCTCAGTAACCACAACATTACTCGCCCCCTTTCCAAAACCCACCACCATCACATACGCACATTGATGCTTACGATGAGAGCTAGAGCAGTAGCAATTAATCTCAATGTCACTGTCAGAAAAATCTAATAATCCTAAACAGTAAGCTCAGCAAGCACACTGATCTTGTACAGGTACTACTGCATTAAGTTGGGTGCACAGTGCGTTTTTTAATAGTCCTTTGTGATTGTGGTCTTTCAGACTGTTCGAACACAATCCCCATGTCACACTGTAACAAAAAGCAAACAAACAGAATCTGTAGCTTTAATTTTGTTTATGAAAAACGGACATTTTTCTTAAGACGATTCGAAGTTGTCGAGGTAATTGCGTCATCAGTTTCGGTGCTCCTGTTGGTTCTTCATAGAGGTCACACTGCAGGAAGTGTCTCAAATCTTTTGACACCAGTTGGCTTTTGGTAAACATGTCAAATCAGCAATCAAAGTCTACAGATTTTGGCGTAGGATTTGTCTCAGATGACCAAATCGTGGCCAGAATTGCACAGTGTGCCAGGTTTCTCGTGGGAAAAACTGGCTCCTGCCAGCTTTCCATATATGGTCTGCCCTGTGAACACACAAAATGACTAACAGACAGAAAACACCTCAAAGCATTTGAGGCCACATTGTAACCAAATATTTGTTTGCAGTTTAGTCTAGTGGTAGTTACAGAGACAGGGTTATTTTTTACTAATATTTGTCAGGTAATTTGTTTTTTTTCTGCACATCATTTCATAAATTACTTACAGCACCTTAAGGGGAAAAATCATCTTGATTATCAACAGCCTTTAACTTAAAGTAACATTTTTATGTTAGTATAACTAGTCTCATGCATTCGAGTAGTGTTATTCTTGTAAAGTGTGTTTGGATGGTTGTAGTGTTAATCTGTTTGTACAGGTAAAGGGAAGACACTGCGTGCTGTGAGGCTGCCTGTGAAGGATTCTGCAACCGTATCTGCCAACCATAAGACCTCAGAGAACCTGAGAGACACTGACAGATCCAAACCCCCTACTGTAAGTCATCAGCTAACACAAGCTAAGGCAACTCTGTTTACTAGGGATATGCCTTTATCGGTAACGATATCGGTGTCGGATAATTCAAGTTTATAAAAAACATTTGATTATTTGTTTATTTAAATTAGGTTTAATGAGAAAGACATTGACAAAAAGCTATTTTGTACAGAATATAATTCAAGTCTGTAGTGTCCCCAGGAGGAATGCTCGATTATGACAAATATGCCCCAAATAACTTTCGCTCTGACACCCCTTAGCTCCGTTGGCCATTTTTGATTTTCTGAACAGTGCAGCTTTTAAATACTCCTCCTAGTAATTTCATGTGATTGCCACTACATTTGGTGAGTGTCATACCAAGACATTGAAGATTCACAAATTGTGAAGGGATTTTTGATGTCCCAAATGGTGTTCCCATGGCGAGGTGGTAAAATTATGATGAAAATTATGATTGAGCGATTGATGTCAAACTTGGCAAATATGTTTATTGCGGTGAGCTGATGACATCTGTGAGTCAGTCATAGCACCACCAACTGGCAACAGGAAGTGAGTTAAACAAACTTAAAACAAACTTTAAATAGTCAACATGCATTTAGACATGTCACTTCAGTCTTGGTTAGAATAATGTAGAGACATGGCTGATGTAAAGTTCTAAAAGGTTTTGTAATATCTGAAATATTGTTGTCATGGTAATGTGTCAAACCAAATTCAGGTGTATTTGAAACGCTTAACATGCTTGAAATGGCATAAAATTATTTAGGTGTGGGCAAAAGCTTAGACATGGGTGTGGTGGGGGGCTCTTATAGTACTCTCTTTTGACTAAAGTGACAGGGTCAGTTTTGCCTACATGTGTTGTTCTTATTAAGTCAGACAACTTTCAAAATTAAATTTATTAGCTCCACCCAACAGGAAGTCGGCCATTTTGGATTTATGGGATTGTAACCAAATTTGGGAAGTATTATGCCAAGACATTAAAGATCCTAAATTGCTGAAAGAATGTTTTATATTTTAAACAGTGTTGTCATGGCGAAGCAAGAAATTAATAGCAATAGCAAGTGATTGTGTGAATTAAGTGGGCAGGCCAAACAGGAAGTTGGCCATTTTTGCTTTTCTGAAAAGCGCATGCCATGAACTTTAAAATACATGTCTTAGAGATTTTATGTTACTGTCACCAGACTTGCTGTGCATCATGCCACGATATTGAAGATTCAAATTGAGTCAAATAGTCCTAAATTATTTCTGTAGTGAAATGCATGTGACAACTATGCATCATTTTCGCTGTAGTGCTTAGGCCCGTCATCGCTGTTTGCAGCTATATTCATGGGTTTGTGTCTTCAAATGTTGTGCCCTGTCCTCTTTCTGTCACAATGAAGAGGCTTAAGATCCAATGGCAAGTGCAAAGTGTTTATTGAGGGACAGCAAATGACAACAGCCGACGGAAACGCCAGCCGAGAGAGAGAGAGCACGCACACCATGTGATCACAACGCGCTAAATACACGCTTAGCCAGGAGTCCAATAATAAGGAGCAAATCCAAAGGTGAGTGCAGTAATCCGCTAGGCAGGACGAGAACAGAAACTCGATGAGCTGAACCAGAGACGAGACAAGATTAACGAACCAACAACACACAATGCAAACACCAGGCTTAAATAGATAGCGCAAATGAGCTGCAGCTGTAGCGCTCTGATTAAACCGGCAGCCGTAGTTGCTACGTGACAGACGCGCACACACCAGACAGAGATGCAAAATGAACACACAGACTCATAAACCGTGACAGTACCCCCTCTCCTGGGAGAGCCAGGAGGCGGACTGGGTGGAGGCCTGGCAGAACCCCTGATTGTAATCATCGATAAGGGAGTGATCTAGTATGTCTCTCGCAGGCACCCAACTCCTCTCCTCAGGACCATAACCCTCCCAGTCCACCAAGTACTGAAAACCTCATCCCCTCCGTCTCGAGTCCAGAATGCATTTTACCAAATAAGCTGGTTCCCCATCTACGAGACGTGGCTGGGGAGGAACCGGGACAGGCGGATTTATTACTGAATGAAAAACGGGCTTTAATTTGGAGACATGGAACACCGTATGAATTCTTCTGTACGCCGGAAGTTTGAGGCGGACTGCCACCGGACTAATAATTTTGGTGACAGTAAATGAGACTGGTAATGAGTTATGAGCGTACTTAACCCATGAGAGCTGCTGGCTCCAAGAGGAGGGGTACTGAGAGACCAGACATCGCAACACACGTTCCAAATCTTGATTGGCCATCTCCATCTGCCTGTTACTCTGGGGATGAAACCCCTAAGAAAGACTAACCGTCGCCCCCAACAAATGACAAAATTCTCTCCAAAATTTGGAAACAAACTGAGGCCCCCTGTCAGAGACCATGTCCATCGGGAGGCCATGAATGCGAAAAACGTCAATGACCGCTGTCTCTCTGGCAGATGGTAATTTGGGCAGAGGGATGAAATGGGTTGCCTTCGAGAACCGGTCCACCACGGTCAAAACCACCATGTTTCCCTGTGAGGGCGGGAGACCCAAAACAAAATCTAGCGAAATGTGGGACCAGGGTCTGGAAGGAACTGACAACGGCTGAAAGAGTCCAGCGGGGGGTCGATTGGAAGACTTAGAAACAGCGCAGACCAAGCAAGCCAAAACAAAAAGGCGAATGTCGCAAGCCATAGATGGCCACCAGAACCGTTGTTTGACGAGAAACATGGTACGATTAACCCCAGCGTGACAGGCTACCTTGGAACAATGACCCCATCGGATAACCTCGGACCTTAAACACTCTGGCACAAACAAACTACCTGGTGGGCATCCGTGCGGGGGCGTTACCCCTTGAGAGGCCGTGCAGACCTTCGACTCGATCTCCCATGTGACCGCAGAAAGAAAACCTTCTGTGGCACAATGGGCTCGGGAAAAGACGGGCACTCCAAATTATAAAAAATACGGGATAACGCATCCAGCTTGATGTTTTTAGAACTCGGATGGTAAGAAATAAAAAAATCAAAACGACCGAAAAAAAGAGCCCACCGGGCCTGCCTAGAGTTTAACCTTTTGGCAGATTGGATGTATTCAAGATTCTTGTGGTCATTCCAAACGATAAAGACAACCCCCGAACCCTCTAACCAATGGCGCCACTCTTCCAAGGCAAGCTTGACCGCCAGCAAATCTCTGTTACCAATATCATAGTTACGCTCCGCGGGTGATAAACGGTGAGAAAAATACGCGCAAGGATGCATCTTGCCATCCGCGGAGGAGCGCTGGGATAACACCACACCGACCCCCACCTTTGACACGTCAACCTCCACCACAAACTGCCGGGACGGATCAGCGGCAACAAGGATGGGGGCTGAAACAAAGCAGCCTTTGAGTTTGGCAAACGCAGCGTCCGCTGCGCTGGACCACCTGAACGGGGTTTTGGTGGAGGTTAAGGCAGCCAGAGGGGCGGCTAGCTGGCTAAAATTGCGAATGAACCACCGGTAAAAATTGGCAAAGCCCAGAAACCTCTGCAGGGTCTTGCGGGAATCTGGAGTTGGCCAATTCACCACAGCCTGAACCTTGTCAGAATCCATGTGCACCCCCTCGGACGAGACGATGTAGCCCAAAAAGGGAACAGACTGTGCATGAAACACGCATTTCTCCGCCTTGACATAAAGCCCATTCTCTTAACAGCCTCTGAAGCACTCATCTGACATGCTGGACATGTTTCTGGAGAGAACAAGAAAATATCAGTATGTCATCCAGGTAGACATAAATGAACTGATCTACCATATCTCTGAGCACGTTGTTGACGAGTGCTTGGAAGACCGCGGGAGAGTTCGAGAGGCCAAAAGGGAGAACAAGATATTCAAAATGCCCCCTGGGGGTATTAAAGGCGGTCTTCCATTCATCCCCCTCTCTTATGCCAACTAAATGGTAAGCGTTACGGAGATCCAATTTCGTGAAAAATGATGCCCCCTGCAGACGTTCGAAAGCCGACGACATCAACGGTAAAGGATAAGTATTCTTCACCATGATGGCGTTCAAGCCTCGATAGTCAATACAGGGACGAAGAGAGCCGTCCTTCTTTTTAACGAAAAAGAAACCCGCACCAGCCGGGGAAGAAGAGGGGCGGATGACCTTGGCTGCTAGAGAATCAGAAATATATTTCTCCATAGCCTCCCTTTCCGAAGTGGAAAGCGAATATTCACTTCAAGAAAAAACAGAATTCATGTGCCAGTTTATATGGGGGTTATGAAGCACCAGCCAGGGAGGCCCCAGAACCACAGGAGCCGAGGGAGTGTCAGTAAGAAGAAAGTCAATGTTCTCAGAATGATTCCCAGAGGTGATCAGCCTTTATGAGACAGTGGTATGCGTAACGGAGAACCGGTCAGTGCAACCACAGAGATAGGCTGGGAGAGCTCAACCTTAGGAATCTTAAGGCTTTGAGCGAGGTTAATGTCTAAACAATTACCCTCCGCTCCAGAGTCCACTAAAGCCTCACAGTCATAAGCCAGTAAATGCAATTTCAACCTAACAGGAAGGTTAGTGGCTGAAAAAGAGGATTTAGTCAGTGTAATTCCACCCGTCAGTAACCTCTTACCTACTGGCCGGTACTGGCTTTTACCGGACACTGCGCAGCGATGTGGCCAGCAGCTCCACAATACAAACATAGTCCCCTCTCCCTGCATCTCTGTTTCCCCTGCTGTGAAAGACAGGACCTTCCCATCTGCATAGGTTCAGGATCTGGAAGAGAAAGCACAGCCTCGCCGGGAATGGATGAAAAATGGGCCTGTGAAAAGACGGCATGCCCTGAGGTGTCCGTTGACCTTGCCTCTGCAACCTAGTATCCACCCGAATAGCCAGGTCTATGAGACTATCCACGCTGGTGGGTAACTCCAAAGAGTAGATTTCATTCTTAATAAAGTCAGAAAGACCATATAAAAACATATCCTATTGCGCCTCAGAATTCCAGCCACATTCCGCAGCCAGAGTGCGAAACTCGATGGAGTAGTCAGTTACAGAGCGATCTCCTTGACGCAGCTCTGCAAGGAGTCGCGCTGCTTCTCTGCCAGAAGCAGCACGATCAAACACCTTAAGCTCCTCTGAGAAGGACTGAAATGATGCACAACACGGAAGCTTCTGCTCCCAAACAGTAGTTCCTTAGCTAGCAGCCCGTCCCGAGAGCAAAGTTATAACGAAAGCCACTTTAGATTCCTCCGTGGGAAATGATGAAGGTTGGAGCGAAATATACAAAGAACACTTGGCCAAAAACGAACGGCATAACTGGGGTTCACCTGAGTAAAACGCTGGAGGCGGGGTTTGGTAGAACAGGCAGTCTGATCCACAGGAGCCGGTGGGTCGGATGTCGAAGGTTGCTGAGTCAAAGCGGTCTCGACCTTTAATTGCTGGAGCTGAGTGGTTAACTCAGAAACCTGGGCAACCAGAGCCTGGACAGCACGACCCGTAGCCAGCATTTGTTCCTCCTGACGCTCCATGCGTGTGTTGCTGTTAGACAGAAACTCTCTCAACTTCGCCGCACTCGCTTGATCCATAATGGTTGGTTTGTTCTGTCACAGTGAAAAGGCTTAAGATCCAATGGCAAGTGCAAAGTGTTTATTGAGAGACAGCAAATGAAAAACAACAGCCGAAGGAAACGCCAGCCGAGAGAGAGAGCACGCACACCACGTGATCACAACGCGCTGAATACAAGCTTAGCCAGGAGTCCAATAATAAGAAGCAAATCCAAAGGTGAGTGCAGTAATCCGCTAGGCAGGACGAGAACAGAAACTCGATGAGCTGAACGAGAGACGAGACAAGGTTAACGAACCAACAACACACAATGCAAACACCAGGCTTAAATAGATAGCGCAAATGAGCTGCAGCTGTAGCGCTCTGATTAAATCGGCAGCCGTTGTTAGCTATGCGACAGACGCGCACACACCAGACAGAGACGCAAAATGAACACACAGACCCATAAACCGTGACACTTTCCAGAGGAGTTTAGAGCTTGTGCTTCATCAGATACTGCGGCAACAAATAAACTGGAGAATCTCTAGTCTAAAGGTGTTCACAAACTGGATGAAAAGCAAAGTGCCACATCGAACATATAGGCTCAAAATCCTGCTGTGCCATTCACATTTTTTAACATTAAATTACATAATATTTGTCTCAAATCATCGTTAAAGCACATACTGACTTCATCCTAGATTGCAAGATTCATTCAACTGCCTGGGACAATGGGAAAACACAGTGCATTAATAGAGAAAAAACTCTTAAAGGTTACTTGATTCTACCACAATCACGCATACACAATGTATGCGACACCCTTTATGTTAACTGTTAGCCAACAACACAACATTTTGATTTTTATGTAGTTTCTGTAGCTGAGACATTTCTATGTTATCAATAGTTGCTCTGGAGAGGATAATGCCATACTGTGTGCGACTCACTTAGCGCAGGATCTATGCTAATAGGGCAGACCAATCATAGATTGGGTTTATCCTACTGTGATGTTTCAGATTTATCTCCACTGTGACAACTTAATCTGAGACTTTATGGGGATTATAAAAAAGGAGCAGATGGATTTTGTTCATTGTAGGTTTGTTATACTCACATTGCTGACACATTTATGTTTAAACACCATGTAAAAGTGAATTTCACATAATAGGTTAAATACATTATTTTTATAATTAGACTATATCAACAACAAGTTAACATTATATCCTGTGTTTTTAGTTTAAAATATTAAGCAATATGTGTAATTGTAAAAAAAAATACAAAAGGTGTCAGCCCTGTGTCTAATTTCACGCATCAGGACCACAATAGTCTCATGTTTTGTGTCATAGCATGATGTCTGAATCCTGTCCCCCTGTCCTAGTTTCTTGATGTCAGGATCTGGACTCATGCTCTGGGTCTTGTGTTCTTGTGGGGAAGCACATGGTCCCTGTTTTTGTTCTGTTTGCCATGTGGTCTTTTGTCTTGACCCCACCTCCTTGTTTCCTGGTTAATCATTCATTACATTTACATTTATGCATTAAGCAGATGCTTTTATCCAAAGCGACTTACAGTTCATTCAAGTTATACATTTTTCAGTGCATGATGTGCTCCCTGGGAATCAAACCCATGACCTTTGCGTTGCTAGCGCAATGCTTTACCATCTGAGCTACAGGAACACATTCAATTCAACATTGCTTCAATGCAGCTTTACAAATAAAAAAGGTCTATAGTGCGTTTATGAATAAATACACAAAATCATTAGGCAAGATATGCCTTTTAGCTTACATAGAGATGGCATATAAAAGATAACATCTTATGGGACAGGTATTGGGCATTTGCAATAGTACCATAAACTACACACATGAAAAGGTAGAATACATACATATATATAAAAATAAACGTATACTAAATATATATACAGTATATATATATATATATATATATATATTCAATAAAAATATAAGAAGTTTAAAATTTACAGAACCCTAGGCTAAGTTTTATTGGTTCATGCCTTCCACCTGCCTGCCCTCGTTACCCTGTTTTGTTCCCTCCTATTTATTGCCCTCCAGTGTGCCGAGCCTGCCTAGCCTGCTATTTTTTTTGGTTTGTAATTCTGAATGACAGGTCTAGATCTAGATTTTTTTGACACTTTTCTGCTATTATGTTATTATTTTATTGTTATACTTATTATTATAAAATAGCAAATAACAATCATTATCTGGACTCCTATGCTATGCTAGGAATCCGGACTCTTATTTTGAAATTCTCTGTCTTTTGTGTTCACTGTCTTCACTTCCTGTTTTTGGTAATCGTCGTTACCTGTTGCCCCTTGATTACTTTGTGTATTTAAGTTCCTGGTTTTGTATGTTCTAATTGTTGGTGGTTAGTATTGTTTATTGTTCTTGTGCCATTTTTGGACTTTGGACCTTGGACATGGTTTCGGATTTTGGATTAACCTGTTTTTTTGTGTTTCTTGTCCTGGATTGTTTTTGTATTTCACTGCTGTTTGCACTTGTCACCCCATTCATTTCAACGGTTAGTGTTTGTGTTGGTTTGTTTATTTATTAAATACTGTTTGTTTTTGAGTTCCCGTGTCCTGCTACATTTCTTACATCACAAACACAACCGGCCCACCGTAACAACTATAAGAATAATATTGTGCCTTTCCAACTAAAATGATGTGTTTATACGCCAAGACAGATCCTCAGATATGTGGACACCTAGGAATTTAAAGCTGGAGACACATTCAGCTTCAGTCTCATGTAGATAGGAGCGTGTCTGCATTTTTATTTTTTGGAAGTCCACAACAAGCTCTTTGGTTTTCACCGGATTGAGGGTACGGTTATTTTGAATTTCCTCCCTATATGCCATCTCATTGTTACTGATCTTACTCAAAACTGTGGTATCATCTGTATACTTGATAAAAATGTTGGAGTTATGTAGAGGCACCAGTCATGAGTGAAGAGTAGCATGCAACCCTGAGGGACACCGGTGTTCAGAATGAGAGTTGAGGACAAGTGACTGCCCAACCTCACATTCCACCTGCAAATGGAGGTGCAGACACCCAGATCCCTGAGCTTGATAGTCAGTTAAGTGGGGGTGACAATGTTAAATAGAGAACTAAAATCAATTAACAGCATCTGTAAGTATGTATTGTTATTCAGGTGTGTTAGAGATGGATGAAGACCAGTAGACAAACTGGTATTGGGCAAGTATAGATGGTATGACTGATATGAGGTGATTTCTCAAAGCACTTCATAATAATGGGAATAAGTGCAACAGGGCAGAAATTGGTCAGGCATTCTGCCATTGAGTGCTTCAGCACAGGCATGATGATCGTTTCCCTTAGGCATATGAGAACAGTGGACTGGGACAGTGTCAGGTTAAAGATGTCGGTGAAGACCTGAATCAATTGTTCAGCACATACCCTGGGCACACGCCCAGGTATTCTATTAGGGTTAGCTGCCATCCACTCTGCTTAGTGCTGAATACACATCTGTTTTGAACTGTTAGAGAGGAAGGTGATGTCTGCTTCCCTGATCAAAGTGAGCATAAACATTTTTGAGCTCATCAGGCCGGAACACACTGCTTTTTAGGTCTGTATTGTTGGTTTGTAATCAGTAATAGTCTGGATGCTTTTTCAGTGTCTAGGTTCAGAATTGTAGTGGAAGTGCTCATAAATGTGAAGTTTATATACATGCTTGGCTTTCCTGATACTCCCTCTCAAGTTGGCCCTGGTGCTGCTGTAGGCCTCGGCAGATTTAAAAGCAGCATCCCTTGTTTCTAAAACATAAGTGTAAGTATTAGTGTCTATGTGTAAGCCCAAAGTGGCCATTGAGGCAAACATGGTGCAGTAATAAAGAAATGGCCCCCTCTGGCCATACTTTCACTGATCTTAGTGATGGTTTCAAACATTTGATGAGTGGTAGTATTTGGCCTGCATGAACAAAGAGAGGTGATCGGACTGACCAAAATGGGAAAGGGGAATGGAGATTGTGCATGCCAGTGTGTTGTCCCCTCTAGTACAGCAGGAGACATTCCGATGACATTTTGAAAGAACAGTTTTTAAGATGGCGAAATAAATATTGAAGATACTTAAAGAGACTAATTATCACAATTATCATTATTGGTTTTAAATATTATCACTCATATAAAAAAGTGAAAGGGCAGCAGATATGTCAGGCAGGAAATGCAAATATAAACCATAGCAGAAGTTCAGTGACTCCCTCAGACATGTTGAAAGTCGATGCTTCCAGAGTACTTTGATGTAGTTGACATGGGATTTTCTGCATAAAGGGATAGTTCACCCAAAAAGGACCCTAACCCAAAAATTCCCTGGCTAATTCCTTCAGCTCCTCCTGGGGATTTCAAGGTGTTCCTAGGACAACCGTAAGAAATAATCCCTGTAGTGTGTCCTGAACTTGGAACACCTCCCCTGGGAGGCATCCAGGAGACAGCCTGACTGGTTGCCCGAACCAACTCAGCTGGTTTCTTTCAATGTAGAGTTTTGCAACATATGCCTCAGAGTTAGCCCATACACCCTACGAAGAATCTCATTTCAGCCATTTGAATCTGCAATCTTGTTCTTTTGGTCATTACCCACACTTCATGGCTTAGCTCCCTTTTTACCATGACAGTCCAGTACAACAACCTTGTTACTGCTGCCATTGCACCGATCCAGTCTTCCCTCACTTGTGAACAATACTCCGAGACACTTGAACTCCTCCACTTGAGGCAGTTCTTTACTCTAAGGGGACAATTCACCGGGCGACCCTCTCATTCACCAGGCTAAACTTCAACACGGGAAGGCCAAGATGGGGACTTGTGGGTGTTCCTGTAGCTCAGTTGGTAAAGCAGTGTAAAGGGCATAGGTTTAATTCCCAAGGAACACACATACTGATGAAATGTTAGCTTAAAAAAGTCACTTTTACAGCAGTGACACAATGACAAAACCCCATGATGCTGAAAGTGCATTTTTTATGTTTAATGTTCTGTCTTTAGTCTGTCTATAGAAATGTTACAGAGCAAAAATGTGTTTTTGATCTACATTTTTGGGTGGGTAAGAGACTAAGAATCTTTCCTCGAACAGGCAAAGTGACTAATCGCACTTCAGCTCATATTTTGCATCACAATAAAATGAAAACTGCGTATTAAATGTATACAGAATCTCGATTCAACAGAGGATGGTGACTGGACAAGAGTACAGTGTCCGTTTTAGGAGATCCTCAGACCTCAGTGTCAGTACTGAGACATCCGGTAAAACGCATACGCACTGCGAACACGTGCGGTGTGAAACCGGCCTTAGAACTGACTGAGGTCTGAGGATCTCCTAAAATTGACACTGTACAAGGGATAATTACAACCAAGGTATTAACCACAGACTAATATTTAATAGATCACCCATATTTTATATATATATATATACCACCCGTATTTTACTCTAGTTTGATGCACTTTGACTTTATCATACATGGAAAGATTTGACTATTGAATAGTGCACATTGAATTTATTCTGTAACAAACAGAGGTAGAAAACCTTTGGCATTTGCCCATTTCTGTGTGTGTGTGTTTGTGTGAGTGTAGGAGGAGGGGCTACAGCAGCGCTGTGAGTATCTGAAGCAACAGAGAGATAAACTACATGCCCAGAAAAGAAATCAGACACTAAAGACCCCCATAGAAATGGCCCCTGCAGTTCTTGACCCAAGACCTCCCACACAGGTTCTTCACCACACTTTACTCTTCACGTTTCATGATTCCACATGTCAATCTAATTGTGACCATCCACCAAAGCTTTTCTTCAAATCATATTATCCATTTTATTTCAACAGCCATATATTTCTTGTTTAAAAACACTGCTCTTCCATCTTTGTGTTCTGATTCAAAGTCTCTTCAAAGTCTTATAAAGTTTTTGCTCCTAACAGTTCATGTTGCTGTTTAGAAAAAAAACAGACAGAATCACGTTGAATGAGAAATCATAAAGCAGGTCAACGGTGCATGTAGAGTTTACTGCAGTATTTTGATTTTCCTCTTTTGAACTGCTTGTTTTCTTTTTAATATATATATTTTAAGGAAATCTCTGCTGAAGAGAAGACAAAATTGCAGAAGCGAAAACACCTGGCAGAGAAACTGAAACAGGAAGTCATCAAAAAATAAAGCAAGAAACAATCAAGAAATGAAATGTAAAGACGTGGAAATCAAAATGAGTGTTTAACTGCTGAAGACCATCTAAAGTAATAAATGAAATAAATACAAAATAAAATGTTATATAATTTTTTATAATTTTTATCTAATTCTGCCATCTAATTTTAAGACAATGATCTCACATTATTTTAAATAAACACCCACAAATACTGTTTTGAGAACTTATACAGCTATAACTATATATATATATAATAACAGGAAATATTTGCACTTTACACAGCACCTGGTCTTCTGTTGAATTTGATTTTGACTAATAATAGATGTTTAAACTGTCCCTGCATGATCGGTTTATTGACAGTGACTGCTGTGTGTATAATGCAACTGTACTATCCTTACTGTTGTTTACCCTAACATTTACTGTTAAACGTGTTTCACTATGTAATTAAAAGATCCATGGACAGATGTTTTATGAAATTACCCAATAAAGTATAATTTTTAGTAATCAAATACAGTTTCATTTCCTAAGTTTTTTTACAGAAGGTTTTTTTTGTGTTGGATACCACATAACAAAAAAACAGTAACAGAAGAATGACGTATAAAGATGAGTAAATCTACACAAAAATCCACAATTGTACACTAGATTTATGATGTCATATAGATTTGATGTTGACAATGGAGCTTTACTGCAAAGTGAAGGTATTTCACTTTGAGGAGCCTGAATATGGTAGTTTGTAAAATCACTTTATATTAATTTATTTTAGTTACATTACACTTTACACTTTATATATGATCACTTTGTACATATATGCAGTGATTATTTTTGACTGTTTATATTTGTTATAGTTCCATTCAATTTTTTTTATATGGCGCTTTTTACAATCTTTCATTGCTTCAGAGCAGCTTTAAACAGAAAACAAAAATTATTAAACGTACAACAGAATACAAAGTATTATTGTAAATAATTATATGTTCAATAATACTGTAAAATATCTGAACATTGCATAATGGAATAAATATAAAGGAAGTAGTGAAATAGAATCATTAGGGCTGTAGTTAGATCATTATGCTAAAATCCACACCAGCACTTAATTAACAAATCTCTACACTTGTATATTCTCCACTACATTTAAGCAGGCTATGGTTACCCAACTGCTAAACAAGAAGGGGCTCAGAGCTGATCCCTGATGCAGTCCCACCTCCACTTTGAACTCCTCTGTCTGACCTACTGCACACCTCACTACTGTCCTGCTTCCCTCATACATATCCTGCACCACCCTGACGTACTTCTCTGCTATTCCTGACTTCCTCATACAATACCACAGCTCTTCTCTTGGTACCCTAAATAGAGAAAATAACTTGGGGGAAACCAGGCTCAACTGGAAGGGCCTCTGGCACAGCTGCAATTTATGACTTACTTAGATAACGACATAGAGCTGATAACACTGTAGAATCAAACTATGCTAGAGGTAAATAGATAATCTAATATAGATAGCCTAATTTAGCCTAGGGCTTTGTAAATTACAAACGTCTAATATTTTATTGTATATATTTCATGTATGTATGCCACTTTTGCATGTTATGTAGTTCATGGTACTATTGCAAATCCCTTATACCCCTGTCCCATAAGATGTTGTCTTATATATCTTGCTCAACAATTTTGTGGTTTTATCGGTTCAGTCAACCCTTTATACATAAACATACTATAAACCTAGTATTCCTAATTAGTCTTTTACATCCCACACATATTATTTGCAATAATACCATTAACATGTCCGACGTTTGTTCTGTGTTTTTATTAGTATTCTTTGTTTCTCTATGTAAAGCTGCTTTGAAGCAATGTAACTATTACACATTGAATTACACAATGACTGCAGGTAAAATTACTGCAAGCAGAGGAGTCATTTGAGTTTCTTTAAATCATTTGTTACATTAATTGTTATAAATGTAACAATTAATTGTAATTATTGTACTGTAATGCATTCTGGGATCGGTTTCTTTCAAGAACATAAAAGCATTAGTGTTCCAAAACATTTAAATTGTTGAATGAATAAAGTCTGATATTGTTACAGAGGAGGCTCTCGACAAAGTGATGATGAAATAAAATAGATTAAGCAGTTTATTGAATAATCTTGGTTGTGATTTTATTATTCAGTCTGACTGTGTCTGACCAGCACAAATTCATCAGTGTACGGCATACTGCATACGGGCGAGCATGCAGTAACTATGTGTGTTCTTTTATTGCCCCAAACTAATTTAAAATGTAAATTAGGAGACTCAGTGTTACGGTAGGCCGGTAGTGTTTGTGATATAAATGACAACGGAACACGGAACTAAACAATAAACGGTATTTAATGAAAGAACAAACGCAAAAACACAAACACTAACCGTAAAAACAATGAGGTGACGACAAGTGCAAAAACAGCAGTGAAACATAAAACAATCCACAGACACGACAGATCCAGGGCAATATAATCCAAAGGGGTAATCCAAACTCGTAATTCAAAAGCCAGAATCCAAAAGTCCAACAAACCAGACCAGACAACACAACCAATTCCAAGAGAGAGAGATAACCAATTACAAAAAGATCACCAACGATTAGAACATACAAAACACAGAACTTAAATACATAAACTAATCATGAACGACGAGGTGATGATGATTAACAGAAACAGAAAGTGAATACGGATAACACAGAAGGCAGCAAATACATTTTATAATAAGAGTCCGGACTCCCAGCGTAGCGTGGGAGTCTGTATTCATAACACTCAGACTCAAGTGTATACAGTTAATTTATTTTTAAGCTTGACACAATTGCTTGACAACACCCAGCCTTCTCTGCTCCGCACCACCAGAGGAAGCCTTTTCCGAAATACTGAACGGACTCCCGCACTACATCTCCCAGAATGCATTCTACATTCGCTGATCACTTCCTGTTCGCCACCTGTTCATTGTTTCCCGCTGCCTATTTAAACCAGACATTCAATCTCACTCTTTGTGATGTCTTGTTTGCCCTGCATCAATTCTGAGTGGTTTCCTGTATTCTCCTGTTTTTTTGTGTATGGTCTGGATTGTCTTTTGGTTATCGATTGTTCTTTGCCTGCCCCTTGATTGGATTGTTTATTGTTTTGATTCTTGCTGCCTGCCTCGACTTTTGGACTGTGTTTCTGGTTTTTGATGGTTTGCTGCCTGTCCCAACTATTGCCTGTCTAAGATTACGATTTGCCTCGCCTGTGTTGTCCCTGTTCACTGTTGATTACCTTCGCCTGTTTGACCATTCCAATAAAAGCTGCATGTGGATCCTAACACCTCTGACTCTTTGTTACAATTAAAATGCACATTTACACTGAAAATGCAACATTTGGTATAACTTATTACCTAAGCATTACCCAAGTGTGTAACAGATTATTTGGTGGGTTTGTATATTATCTTTGACAATAAATTGTCCTTAAACACTTTATATAACGCATAATATTAGCAGACAAGATAAAATAAACTAAATAATTAGAAAGGAATAAATATTAGCCAAAACACTTTAACTAGAAGGTAAATAATGTCAAATATTCTACCGAGTCCCGGAGGCTCGTCTGCGCACTATCGATGAGGAGGTCCAACAGATGCTGAAGCTGGGGATCATCAAACCGTCTCGCAGCCCGTGGTCCAGCCCCATCGTGATGGTTCCCAAGCCGGATGGCACCCTCCGATTCTGCAATGACTTTCGCCGCCTGAACGAGGTGTCGGAGTTCGACGGTTACCCCATGAGGTTGTTCATGCTTTGTCATATAACTGACTGGAGTCTGAGAAGTTGTCTATTCTGATTGCCATGGTAACTCTGCTCTCAACCACTATTAGTGGTGTATAATAGCCCAGATAGCAAACTGACGTCAATTCAATGTCTGGTAAAATGGTTTTTAGTTGTAAAGGTCAGAATCAGTCCCCAATCAAATTTTTATGTTAAATCAACTAAAATGTTATTTTTCATTTAATAAGGCTTATCAATCATTTGATTAATATTGTTAAATTCATGCTTGCATACATAATTTGGCCAATGTGATGGTCGATCAATGTCAATTACACGCACACACTACAATATTATATATATTGTCACGGGTGAAGAATCACGCAACAAAGTAGGCTGTGAATAAAGACCCCGGAGGGTGTGTTTAATGAGTGAACAAACGTGTGTGAGGATGTCCATCATCCTCTGGAACGTCGCGGGGGCCCCGTGGAGCCCGAAGGGGAGGGTCCGGTACTGCCAATGGCCGCTGGGGGAGGAGAAGGCAGTTTTGGCCTTGGCCAACGGTGTCAGGGGCACTTGCCAGTACCCCTTGGTAAGGTCCAGGGTGGTGATATACCGGGCCATCCCCAGCCGGTCAAGGAGTTTGTCGACCCGAGGCATGGGGTAACCGTCGAACTCCGACACCTCGTTCAGGCGGCGAAAGTCTTTGCAGAATCGGAGGGTGCCATCCGGCTTGGAGACCATCACGATGGGGCTGGACCACAGGCTGCGAGACGGTTTGATGATCCCCAGCTTCAGCATCTGTTGGACCTCCTCATCGATAGCGCGCAGACGAGCCTCCGGGACTCGGTAGGGCCATTGGCTGACGATCACTACCGGAGCCGTCCTGATGTCATGGTGAATGACGTTGGTCTAACCGGGTCAGGAGGAGAACACATCCGAGAACTGACCGACCAGGTGCTGCAGCTGTCCGAAGCCAGCAGCGCCGGCTGGGGTTGTGGTCCTCGTGGCCGTCTGCGGTGTTGATGGTTCCCTCGAGGGCTGGCGGGTTGGGTGGCAGCGACGAGCAGGCGGTCGAACCTCGGCCAGTCCCGTCCTAAGACACCGGGACAGGCAGATCCTCCAGCAGACCTGCCCAGGCGCCGTGTTGGGCTGCACAGATAGTGGAGAGGCCCAGTCGGGCGAGGATCTCCCGCCTCACCTCGGTATAGTCCTCGGCGGCGCCTGGCGGTAGGGAAAAATACACCCGCTGCGCCAGTCCTCATGAGCCCACCCCTCACGAGTCGCGTTGATCTCGAACACCCGCAAATACGCCTCTACATCGTCGTCTGCCGACATTTTGGGCAGCAGACGAGTGGCTTGCACGCGGGGGTCGGGCAGTGGCACATGATGGGCAGCGGCACATGATGGGCAGCGTTGATGCGCAGGGTCACGAGCTCCTCCTCCGCCCAGCTCTGATGGGTGGCAAGATGTTCCACGATCTGTTGCTGCCGGACGCTCACCTCAGTAAGGCGCTGCAATATCTCCTCCATAATCCCGGGGGTAAGGCGCGCCGTCCTCCGCTGTGAAAAAGGCAGAACAGAGAGAAAAAAAACGTTTAGTGGAGTGCCGCCTTCCTTTGTTGTTGACTCTTCACTAGTATGCCCGCATTCTCCACCAGTTGTCACGGGTGAAGAATCACGCAACAAAGTAGGCTGTGAATAAAGACCCTGGAGGGTGGGTTTAATGAGTGAACAAACGTGTGGTGCTGATGCGTGGCAACCGGTGCGGCTGGTGAGGCTGGTGGGGCTGGTGAACCTCCGTGCCCCGTGCGAAACTCCGTGCCCTGTGTACAATCCCGTGCCTCTTATTTCCCTCCGTGCCGTGAGAGTGGGTGCCCGTGTGCGCTCCTTTGTGCGGCAGATCGGTCACTCGCTGCTCTCTACGTGAGGGGACAGAAAAAACAGTCATTAGCTTTCGGCCATCGCTACTCACTCCAGTTCTCGCGAGGGCCGGAGCTGGCGGCGTTATACCGCCGCGTGGTGATGCGGTCCAGCTGTGGCCGGTCCGCCGGTGACGAGCTGGCGCAGGTGCTGCGCCTCGGTTGCCAGGCCGACGCTGATCAGCCCAGAGAGACTCGTCACAATATATATATATATATATATACTGTATGAAATGCATCTGCTGAAGGCATAAGTGTAATGTAAATGCTAAAGGGTTTTAGGTTCAAAACCTGCGTAATTCAAAACCATTAACTCCAGGCTAGAAAATTCAGCAAGATTATAATTATGTTAAATTATTATTACAATATTATGCAAAGAGGGTGCATTAATGTTTGTTTATTTTTGCTATTAGTGATTTTTTTTGGATCTTGGAGCAACGCCTTAGTAATGTAAGTAAAAAGTTGTTAAGCAATTATTAAAGACAAACAGTCATTAATAAAACAAGGACTAGTGACAATACAATTGTTGTGAAGAGTCAGAGGCATTTGGATCCATTTGCAGCTTTATTAGGGGATAGTTTAGCAGTACAGGGTCAATCATGAAAACAACAGAAACAGCAGAGACAAGGCAAAGGCAGGAACGTGGAACAGGCTAGGGTCAAGGCAGGCAGCAAACAATCACAAGGCATGTGAAACAGGCAAGGGTCAAGACAGGCGGCAAACAATCACAATCCAATAAAGAAAACAAAAAGAGGCATGCAGAAAGCAGTCAAAAAATGATAAACAATCCAAGGTCAAAAATGGGTAAACAAGAATGCAAGGAGAACCGCTCAGTTGTGACAGTCGGGGCAAAGACTTCGCAAAGAACTGCTGTTGTGTGGGGTTTATACAGTGCCTTGCAAAAGTATTCATACCAGTTGAACTTTTCCACATTTTGTCACATTACAAC
Source organism: Botia almorhae (assembly GCA_036877575.1). Taxonomy (NCBI): domain Eukaryota; kingdom Metazoa; phylum Chordata; class Actinopteri; order Cypriniformes; family Botiidae; genus Botia; species Botia almorhae. Next base: position 20,231 of record JAZGTJ010007021.1, read on the forward strand.
CACGAACTTAAATGTTTATTATTGAGATTTTACGTAATAGACCAACACAAAGTAGCACATAATTGTGAAGTGAAACGAAAATGATACATGGTTTTATAAAATTTTAAGCAAATAAAAATATGAAAAGTGAGGTGTGCATTTGTATTCAGCCCCCTTGTACTCTGATACCCATAAATAAAATCCAGTGTAATCAATTACCTTCAGAAGTGACCTAATTACCAAGGAACCAAGGAACTCATCAGACAGGTCAGGGATAAAGTTGTGGAAAATTTTAAAGCAGGGTTAGGTTATAAAAAAATATCCCAAGCTTTAAACATCTCAAGGAGCTCTGTTCAATCTATCATCCAAAAATGGAACAAGTATGCCACAACAGCAAACCTACCAAGACATGGCCATCCTAAACTGACAGACCGAGCAAGAAGAGCACTGGTCAGAGAAGCAGCCAAGAGGCCCATGGTCACTCTGGAGGAGTTGCAGAAATCCACAGCTCAGGTGGGAGAATCTGTCCACAGGACAGTGGGAAAGTTCAAGGGGTATGAATACTTTTGCAAGGCTAATACTAATTTAAAGAATCAATGGGCAAACAAACCAACCAGCTATCCGCAATTTTCTTTGCGGATTTTTTTCTTTTTATCCGCAAAAATCTCTGACCTCATCATGTATTGGCACAACCCTAATCCTAACTTTTATCTCTATACAAAAATCCCAGATGGCCAGAGAGTGTTTTATCTTTTATGAATTGTTAAAATATTAATATACGTTACAATGACACTATGAACTTAGAGACTGTAGTGCACAACATGAGTTTAGAAAAGCTTAGCTTAATTATGTGATATGAACAGCTATCTATCTATCTGCACTGTTACTTTCATCATTTCTGGGGACCTGTCAGCTGTGAAAATGTCATTGTTGATCATGTGGAATTAAATTTTGCTGAGAAGGAACACTGAGGGACACAACATTTTATTATAGTTTTACTATACATTTTACTATAATGTAATAAATATACGATATATTACACTATAGATGCTGTTTAACTATCTGAACTAAGATTGAAGATGCTGCCACACCAACAGGTGCCTTTTAGGGAGGAACTCCTCAACAGGGCCACATCACTGAATGGTAAATATTTTCCAGTGTGTGTATGATTGAAAATTTTACACCATCAAAATCTATTGTATCTAACCAAAAAGAGATTGTAGAGGCATTAATTAAGCATATATGTTGTTACTTCAAATTATGTAAACTATTTTTTGTGACTTGTTACAGTTATGTGATACTCATACTGTTACAGTTGTGGAAGTTTGTGACTAGATAGGATACTTTGTAATGGGTATGAGTTGTATTTTCTGTATTTCAGGTCCTCTGTTTTTCTGTAAGACCCAGTTAATGACATAGATAAGTTACAGATGTTGCCCTTATTCTCTTATCAGTCCACAAGACAGTGACTTTAGTCACACCAACACTACACCAGACAACCCTCACTGGCTGTCAACTGAAAAGTTCTCTGCAGAATAAAATGCATTCAAATACAACTCGGACAGAAAATAGAATACTTGACAACAACATTTTGTGGAACAAAATTACAGTATGTATATTATGACAACTTTTTTCTTTGGCTAAAATGCCTCTTTAAAGTTCTAAGATTGAAACTAAAAGTAACATATAACTGTATTGTTTAGTGAGAAGGCATTTTTATAGGATGTTCAATATTTGGCTGTTAAGTCTTGAGATTACTAAAGAAAACGCTACTCAATACACTAGAAATGTTTTTGTGAATGTAGATATTAAATTAATTAAATTTGTTGTTTTACTAAATTATTACATATATAAGTTTCTTTATTTATGTATTTAGGGTTGTAAAACAAAAGTTGATAATGTGTTGATTGCGTGAAGTGCTTTCACCCAACCGAAATTCAACATTGATTCAAGGTAAGTATGGAAGCATATGTGTAGCAAAATTCAATTTGCAATGCAATACGCAAAATGGCAATACAATATGCAAAATGACAATGCAATATTCGAAATGGCAACGCAATATTCAAAATGGCAACGCAATATTCAAAATGGCAATGTAATTCTGTATTTAAATTTACATTTTACATCACCTCCACACGTGCAAAATTTGTTGCAGAATGAAATTGAAAATTAAATTATATTATTTACATTTGCCATTTCCAACAGTAATCTTAAGTTGTAAAGGGCATACTATTTTAATGCTTTATAAGTAGCAAAATGAAAATGAAAATGTATAACCCAAATTGATTTGATATGTGTAACGTGTCCAAGCAGAAACAGTAGCAAAATTATCATTTAAATGTTATTTGTCCTAAATGCATTTAGACTAACAGTTAGGACACTTACGATTGCATTTTCATCATGACGCCGTGGGATATTTGTAGCAAAATTCAATGCGGCTTTGAAAATGCATTCCGAGCTGACCACGCCCACCCTACGTCAATCATTGCGTCAAGGTGGGGATTGGCGGAAGCTTGTTACGTTTAGATCGTTTGAAACATGGCGGCTGGAGATCTGATAAGATCGTTGAATTCATTGGCAGATGAAGTGGAGCGTGAACAGAGAAATAATGTTCAGAAGATTTTTACGTGTATGTAGGTGACAGGACAAGATAAATATTGATCGATGTACCGTCCAGCGACTAACTCCAATCTTCTGAAACATTATTTCTCTGTTCACGCTCCACTTCATGAAAAAGTTTTGGATTTTACTGTTACAGTGTGAAAAAATAAATAAATCGGTAAGTCATAATTATGAGAAACTTTCTCATAATTATGACTTAGTATCTCATTATATTCAATTTTATTTATTTAAATAGCACTTTTTACAATGTTACATTGCTTCAAAGCAGCTGTACATAAAAAAGAATAGCAGTAAAACACAAAGCAAATGTCAGACATGTTAATGGTATTATTGCAAATAATATGTGTGGGATAAGACTAATACTATAGTAGGCCTATAGTATATTTACGAACAGAGAGCTGACTGAACCAATAAAATTGTTTAGCAAAATACACGCATTCCAGCTTACATAAATTATAGATAGGCAAAATACAAGCATTCCAGCTTACATAAGAAAGGTATATAGTAGGCTACATCATGGGACAGTGCTGTAAGGGATTTGCAATAGTACCATGAACTACACAACATGCAAAAGCAGCGTACATACATACAAACATAAAATATAAACAGTAAAATATTGGACGTTTATAATTTACAAAACCCTAGTCTAAATTAGACATCAGCAGTCTCCCAACAAGCAATCCAACAGGGCGACAGTGGCAAGGAACCAAAACTCCAATGATGTATAGATTGAGAAAAAACCTTGGGAGAAGCCATGCTTGACCAGGAGGGCCAGTTCTCATTTATTATTATACCTATTTATTATTTATGAGTTTATTGTGAAGAATTATAGTTAATTGTAGGTGTAGAACTGATGGTTCCAACTATATTTGATATGTTGTG
>JAZGTJ010007022.1:0-23708 GCA_036877575.1 Botia almorhae
TGTCACTGTATTTCTGAGCTAATGAATTTAAATACTTTCATACAATCATACAATTTAATCTCTAAGGCACATCAATCAGGTACATAAGAATATGAGGGCATAATGTTAACCGATTAAAGTAGGATTTGTTTTTATTATTTCATATAAAGACACACTTCATTTTAGGGTTTTTTGTTAATATGTATTTACATAACTACAGAGTAACACTAATTAACTGTAACCCCCTTTACACTTGTGCCCTTACTATTATTAGCTTTACTGTCAATTACAGATAGTTTTTGCTATTATTATAGTACTAAGTCATAGTAACATGTAATGTGTAATACAGCCACTGTAAAACAAAGAGTAAGCAAAGCCATTAGTCTCGTTAATGATTATTTAACAGGTTGCTGTAGACAGTTAGTAGCATTATACTGTGAGCTAACCAGCCTGAGTCTCAGTTACAAGAACCACAGCAGACACCCAAATCTGTGCTAAAACTGCATTACTAAAGCCTGACATATAATGACGGCAAACCTCCAATTCACCACCCTCGAACCACTGCCAGATTCATACTGAACTTTAATGTTCCTGTAGCTCAGTTGGTAGAGCATTGCGTTGCGCTAGCAGCCCAAAGGTTATAAGTACGATTCCCAGGAAACACTCATACTGATAAATTGCACAGCTTGAATGCACTGCAAGTCACTTTGGATAAAAGCGTCTGCCAAATGCATAAATGTAAATAAATGTTCAATACATCACAAAATCAACACAAAATAGTGAATCTCATAAAAGAGCGCCAAGAAACCTACAGGAATCCCTTATGCTGCTGTCCAGAATTCCCGACGTGGACATTTTGGATTTCTCGGCGTAGAGTGTAGATGAGCAGAAAGCAGGGAAGTAACACCAGAGACTGCGGTTAAAGTGAGGCTGAAGACAGACTAAACGAACACCATATTTTGCTGCCTTTCTATTCCAAAAGCATTTCCTCTACGGCCAGTACTGCCGATGCATTGCCTGCTCAGGGACACAGGGCTACAGATGCAGCTGGAGTGAGGAGATGCAAGCAGGGAATGTACCATTCACATGTTTGATATAGGGGTGAGGGTCTGTTTAAAGAACAGTCAACAACACAAGACACAAGTCTACAACTGTTGAAATCAGAGTTCTGTGTGAAATATGTGCCTTCATAGCTTTGCGATCTGGGACTAGCTGATCTCACACCTTAAATGTTTATGATTAATGTTACACACAAAGTTTACCTTTAAGGGTAATTTGTCAGATGCTTTTATTATAAACAAAATACAAAGCATTTTATTCCAAAGCGGAGTGCATTCCAGGTATACATGTTCTCAGTCTGCACGATCCCTGGGAATCAAACCAGTGACCTTGGCGTTGCGAGCGCCATTCTCTGCTGGAACAGGAACTATCAAGACGCATTAGTAGACTGCGTATAGTATATCACAAAATCACAAAACTCTTTCACAGCTCCCTTGCTGACAGATGGGGAAATAAATAAATAAATACACAAATAATAGTTTGAAAACGTACATACATAAATAATCAAGTCTAAGGTGCGAAGTCTTGAAACACAGCCCACACACAAGAGAAGCCAAGCTCAAGCAACACCACCCTCAAAGCCAAGAGAAGCGTTTTAAACACTGTTCCACTGATTCTGCTGTAACAAAGACACTTGTAGGACGCAAAATAAATAAAAGAAAAACCTTCTTATCTGTCAATTAAACCACAGAAGTCTGACAGCTGCCAAAACACACGTTTTGTAACTTTTAATTACAAAAATATAATCTCAAACTCAAGAAAATGATATTCAGGTATAACTACAAGTCCCAAATGACCGTGTTTCCTTGAGACAAAAGGCTGGAAATGCGACCAATGAGGCAGCCCAAAGTTAAGTCGTGTTTAGTTTGCCGGCTATAAAGAATTACAGGATGTGTTCTATGATGTCATACAACAGGATACTACGTCTGTTGCTTGTTGGTGTGAGAAAAACTCTTTAGGCGATACATTAAGAAGCTGTGATGATGAAACTGAATGTGATTTTCACCAACCGCAGGCAGGGACAGATGGAACAAGCAGCACCCCTCGGAGGTCAATGTGGAATTAATGGCACCATGAGACCAAATAAAGACAACAGAGTCCACTCATTACAGCGGCTCTGCCTTTACCTGAGGTTAATTAATGTTGGCTGGTAATTACTGCACACTTTTTCTTATTGCTGAGCACTAAATGAGGTTGATGAGGTAAATAAACAGAATAAAAGAAATATACATCAGGGACAAAACTGCAAACCACATCTCTTTCCAAAAACACTTTCAGATTTGCTGAGGACTAAATATTGGATTACACATTAGATGCATAACAAAAAATATATTTTAAGAGATTTATATCTTTTGGTTTAGTTTGTTAACAAGAAATCAATATAGATTTCCAAACATTCTTTGCCATTAACTGTAATAATCAAGTAAGATTTTGTATAAACAAAGATCTTTTTTTTATTTTTCCATATAACAGAAGATAATAGTGATCAAATTTTGACTCTTATTGTATGGAATTCTTATGCGTTTCACAGAAGAAAGAAGGTCATATGGGTTTGAAAGGGTATGAAGGCAAGTAAATAATGACAACATTTTGGGTATTTTTAACTGATCCTTTAAAACAGAAGAACAGCGTATTTACTATGGAGATGGTAGCGCAGTTATGCTTTTGGGGATTGAAAAGAGGTTGATTATTCTTACCTTTAAAAGCCTCGAGTTCTTTCCTGAAAAGAAAAAAAATTATAGTCAATGCATACTGAAACACACAGCACAAGAATTCACCAGATGTCAAATTAAGTCTGCCCAGACTCCCAAGATAGAACCTGCTGCTTTCCATTGGCACTGACAACTTTTGCATCCGTGTGTTTGTACTAATGAATACCCACACCCAGAAGGGCATTGAGAACTGAGCCCAGCTGCTTTCCAGCTCACTGGACAAAACCAGAGATGTATGCTGTATCTGCAGGCTTAAAGCATAAAGCCTCAAAAGAATCATAGATGACTATATAGCTATTAAACGCAATTACATGCTTTCCATTAGGCTGTTTTGCTTATGCTTTGCGTACCGTTTTCCATTATGCTTATTTCTGTGTGGGGCTATTCACTGCTTCTCTGTGTGAACCTACAAACCACATTGTACATTGTGCGCATTAATTTAACAGGGAACAATCTAAAGTGCAGGTGTTTCCTTGCTTATTGTACAGACCTTTAATTCAATATGACTGCTATGTAACTGCTTAACATCGCCAGCATGCAAAATAGATTGTCAGAATTATGTTCAAGCAAATGATGATTCTTAGCAATTAGGCAACAACAATAAATAATCCTTGTTTAGTGTTATCTTCATTATAGAAAATGATCGTCTATAAGAGGTGAGACGATGGACAAATCATTTGCTTCTACAATTATTGTGCTAAGACGCTAAGCAACTTAGCATCAAATGCAGTGAACAGTGCGTGTCCTATTTACATTACAGCATGCCATCAGAATGTTTATCTATGAATGAGCAAGTGCTCAAGAGGAAATGCTCTGTTCCACTTAAAATCTTCTACTGTTCGTCCTGTCTCTAGCACCAGAAGGTGATTCCCACTTGTAAATGTAGCTTTGTAGTTTTGGCTTGCTGGTTCTTAGGGCAAAATGTTAAATGCTCTCTCTCTCTCTTTGTACGGCGCTTTGGATAAAAGGTTCTGCTAAATGAACAAATGTAAATGTTGTAATGTTTCTGTTTTTTGACACTATGATAGCCATGCGTTTAATGGCCTAATAACAAGCTCGACCTTGGATACAGAGCTTAATCCAGCCAATAAGAGAGAAGACTGAGAAATATACTAATTTGAACATATATGCCAAACAAAAACACATACATTTGACAAACATATACATTTAAAGAGAAGCTGAGGAGAATTTTAAGAGATTGTTTTTTGTGATTTCATTTGTCATAGATTCTCCTATCTTGAAACATGACTAATAAACATAAAACTAGAGACGGTTTTTGTTTAATAGGGCAAATAAATAATTTTGTTCTAACCTTTTCTTCTTCTTATAGTTCTCCAGCTGTAGCATCTGAAAGTTCTTGAAGCGCTGGTGCTCACACTGAGCACACAAATCCTCCAGATAGATCAGACGGGCCTCCATCTCCTCAAAGTCCGCCTCCAGCTGAGCTGTGCACATGTGAAAACTAGAATTACACAATCAGAACTCGTTTATAAAAGATTCCCAGCCATCCTATGACTGTGTCCATCGCAGCACTCTGGATCCATTTGCTACTAGCAGTACTAGGATACAAATGGACAGCTTTATTTTCATTATGGAAAGTACATTTCAGTGGTAAGCATAGTCATACCTTTTACATTACAAACTATAAAATGAGCACAAATGGCTAAAGAGCTACTTAGAATTGAGCTACAGACAAACTAATCGAGGCAGGCAGGATCTGAGGCAGGAACTGACGTAGCTATATAACACCACCTAGTGGCAACGTTAGGAAGCGCCTATGATAATAATCCATGAGAACGCTCTCTCTGCTCTGAGTTCTGTAATGTAAAACGCGTTACTTCATCTCTGCATACATTAGCATGTAATCTATTTTTGGTACAAGACACAACAATAGCCCTAAATGGCATAAACGCACACAAATCTACTAAACAACACAATCATTTAATTAAACATTCAGAAAAACACAAAATCTAAACAACAAATGTATAGTTATGTATAGTGTAATATTGCTTATCAGCAGGCTATATAAATTATATATAACCTAATTCTCAGAAAACAAATGGACAGTATATAACACTGCTTTCAACTACCCTCAAGTAAAGACAAATAATAAAGACAAATTACAAATAAAAAACACTTTTATATAATGACTGGAGATGATTCCTAAAATCAAAACAGCTTTGGGCAAATGATCAATATAGTGACAATCAACAAGTGACCAGACTTCATCTGGTTTTTGTGTAGTCAGTCTACATAACACACTTTTTGTACGTCTAAATGCGAACGCCTGGAGTCAATAGATGCAACATTAAATCATGGACAACAGCGAGTGACATCAGCAGATGGAGCTCCGCAGGAGTCACTCTCAACAGTGCCATGCATCACAGTAACACACAGAGCGTGAAGCTCTGTGCTCAGACAGATGCTCCACAAAGGCAGTCAAGGTGATTTCAGCTCTCTAATGTCACAGTAAAGCTTTATTTAGGCCACATGTGATGTATGTTAAGCATTTAAACATAATCTAAAGATATAAAGGTTATTTATACACATTTTGTGCTATATTTACATTTTGGATAAGGCATCCTTATGGAATGCCATGAAAAAAAGGTGTCAGAATTACCTGACAGATATAACAGAGCTAGATGTCACACCTAACATCACGGCTTTCTCTCTGACAGCTCTGGTTTCTCCCTTTTTGTGTGAGCATTCATGGGGCAAGTTTATTCAAATTTAACACTATATTCTGACAACTAAGTTGTCGGTTGTTACTGTAGCTCGTTGTGCAAGAATGTTGCTTTGAACAAAAATGATGACACTGAGATGAAATGCAATTGCTCTTCTCCATCTCTAAATCTAATGTTTTTTTTTAAGTCTGTAAAGAAGGGGGAGTCTATTTCAGTGGCCAACTCTAGTGTACGTTTCAGAATGGTTAACATCGCTTACAGCAATTTAAGAAATCAGGGGAACAATGTAAAAACTAAATTAAGTCTTGCGTTATTTACTTTTGATTTCTAAGTGACTCTCTTAGTGACTGACTCTAAAAAAATGTCAAATACACATATTACAATAAAGGTAAATCAACATGTTTTTATTTTGAAACAAATGTTATATTAGTAATCTTTCTTACACAAAGTATTTAGATTTGACACCGACTACGATTTTCGACTGTGATCACTTGTCCTACCAATATGTGAGGTGATTGTCTCCAAGTCCGAGAGAACCGCAGGAATCTGTTGCAGTTGTTCCTGCAGCTCCTGCACAGCTCCTTGACGCTTCTCCAAGTGTGCACACAGCATCACTACATCCCCATCCACAGTCTGAAAGAGCGACACAGGAACAGCGTTATCCTGACACCTGGAGCACAACCACCACAATGAATCAGAGACACAGTGTGAACTTACCTCTCCTGCCTTAGCACATTCTTTAGCTTGTTTATGAAGAGTGACCCAACTGTCTTCATATCTGGTGAAGAACAACACATGCAATTTAGAATCTAGTTATGAACACATTCATCACAAACAGCACATACTGGTCAAAAACATTTACATTTATTTTAAAAACCTGATCCTTACAGGATCACAGATTTGACCACTAGGGCTGTGCAATTAATCGTAATCGATTTTCAATTTCATTGATGGCTTTCAACGATTACAAAAACAAAATAATCAAGGTTAATTACTAAATACATATTTTTAAGTCATTTTATAAGTAATCATGTCAAATAATTTTTTATTCATTTTTTAAATTCAATAAATACATGATTTTTCATTTTTCAGGTCACTGAGTAATCGTGTTAAGTGATGATTGTGATGATATGATTTTTGTCATAATCGAGCAGCTCTACTGACCATTAAGATTTGATAATGTATAAATATGAAAACAACATACCGACTGAGTAGCTCCACTCCAGCAGAATACTGAGGAACGTGCTCGTCTCTTCTAGGTGAACGAACCACATAAACACAACCTTAGTACGTTGTACTGTTTATAAAAGCATTATCATGAGAACTTCTATCATGAGAAAATCTTTAAATCTTTACCTTTGTTTCTTCTTTACTTTTGCCTCTTTGGACTTATCACTCAGGGTCTTAATTCTGAAAAATTTGTATATATAAATATGAGTGCAACATTATGCCCTGATATAGAAGTATACACTATTGTACTGCTACAATAGTGTTCTCTGATGGTTCCCATGATAATTAAATCTTGTGAGATGCCTTACCATGGAGCATTAGTCATCATACTTATAAAAGCTATGAAGGTAGGACGCTCGATAGATTTTGACACACTGTCAGGGTTTCAGCCCCTCGCCCATCACATGACAGTCAGCAGCAAGTTATTATAGTACATTTCAGAACGCAGTTGTTAGCATTAGGCTAACTCCACAGCACTGAGCATCTCAGACCTTTACCTTCTCGCATAAATGTAGAATATTAAATAGCGCCTCTTTATGTTTATACTCAACAGTCTTTGTTTTGGCCATTTCTAACTTCAATATGAAATAAACCCGTTGTTTTGAGTAAGATGATTAGCCGGCTAATTAGCTAGCATTCACTTCTCGGCTCGTTTAGAAGTTTTTATTGTATAACGTCAATATTGTGTAACACTTGACGTGCTCGGGTGCTGAAGGACATACTATTTTGTCATCCAAACACCTTATTGACACCCTGAAGAGTACGAAAACAGCCAGATAATCCATACATACCCCGATGTGAAATCCTGCTGCACCGTTTGCAGTTTCTCTCTGAAATTCTCAAACATGTCCTTGAGCTGCTTTAAATCCTTAACACAGACTGGATGATTAACATTTAGCCAAAGTTGTTATATCTGCGTGTGCTTACAGTCTTTCAATCATCATTACGAGGACACTGTCCTGCTGTCCCGGTGTAGGCTGTCTGGTGATGGGATTTGATCCGTCGGACAGTGTTTGTCTAGTTATTTTGGTTGGTTGGTTTATTTATCAGCCTGCTGTTTTAATACCCCAGTAATCGACAGTTTATCTGGATCCCCAGGTCAAAAATATCATTCATCGTCCATCGCCGTGGCCTGTCATACTGCTGTACAAATGTGAGTCCTTCCTGTACTAGTTAAATTACACACACCCCATCTAATAGTGAAAGTGACCGATGTGTTGTTCCGCAGTTCGCAGCTATGAAGTCTGATTCTTTTTAGCGAATCGGTTCGTTCAAGTGGTTCGTCTCAACGAACGGTTCTTAAACCGATTCTGTTCGATAAGTCGCCGCTCAGTTGCATTCAAAAATCAATATATTTCCCCTTATTTTTTTACGTGGATAGTGCCGACGTTTATTTATTTATTTTTATGTTCATGCTGTTGAATGATTTGCAAACAATGTGCGAATCAGTTTGACTGAATCACAACAAAGAGAATCGGTTCGAAAGAAAAATTCGTTCACGAACGGTATAATGGAGAGGCGGATCTTTGACTAGCTCCCGGGCTTCATAAACCTCATCTCGCTGTTTTTCCAATGAAGTTCGAGCCAGCGGAGGTCTGCCGAGAGCAACAGGTCCTTTTCTCCGCTATCCCGGACAGTGTGTGAAACAAAAACTGCATTCACCATGTTATGCCTCATTACTCGTCCGGATTCTGTTGTTCTGGAAGTGGAGGTAGATCCAAAAGCAAACGGAGAAGAAGTCCTAAATAAGGTAAGCAAACACGAATTCCAGAAATTGTTGGCGAAATTCACCTGCCAAATATTTGACTATCATCCCAAATAACATTATGGCAAAAGTAAGTGTTAATAACTTTTATTTATTGTTTTATAAAGAAGATATTTCAGCCTTTAATACTGTTAAAACTACAAAAAGAGCGCGTCTTAATTTACGCGCAAATGTGCTTTCGTTGAATCTAACCCTTATATTTATTCATATTTATTCATGTACCACACATTTAGTATGAGTATTAGTATGTGTTCTCATACCACATTCCACTTGACGTTCCTGTTATGTAATAGTATGTTTTGTCTGTTCGGATGAGATCATCTCGGATGCATCCGAGAAATGTTATAAAATAATGCCTTTGTTTATTTGTATGTTTATATTTCAAAGATATGTCGGAAGATGGGGATCATAGAGGTGGATTATTTTGGGCTCCAGTTCACCGGTACAAAGGGAGAGATATTGTGGCTAAACCTCAGGAACAGGATATCTCAACAAGTAGACAGCCTGTCTCCCTGCAAACTGAAGCTCCGAGTGAAGTTCTTTGTTGAGCCGCATCTAATTCTGCAAGAGCAAACAAGGTAAAACTTTAGTGAATAACGGTGTAGCCTGATATGCTGTAAATGTCTTTAATTATGCTGTAAAGCTACTTTGCACCAGTGCAAAATTGTGAAAAGCGCTATAAATAAATAAATAAATATAAATAAACTTGAATTGAATTAAATTTATTATGGATCTGTTTTCCTAACACTGACTCCATTCATAAGCATAATAATGGAAATATTTATTTTCTATGATAGTAAAAAAAAAAACCGCTGTGTGTCTGCAGTGTTGTTGAGGATGTACTTTTTTGCTTACTTTGGAAAACATGAAGCACGTGGATAATTGGTCTGTTTTCCATTCGTTTCTCTCACCAGCGCAAACAGGAAGTAGCAGCCGTGTTGTTTTGTGTTTACCTTTCACCCACATCTCCATGCATCTTTCATATAATGTCTCTCCTCTTATCCTGTGGCAGGGAGTTAACTGTGCCTCAGCACGTTTGTTCTTGTACTGGCACACTTTCAGATAAGGAGTGCCTCTTGTATGGTCTTATAATGAGGCAAGAATTGTTCTCTGCGGGCAATTTAAGGGACATGCATGCTTTAAAGTTCACGTTGTATACGAGGATCAGACCAATTTTGAGTCTCCAAAGGCACGGAAAAGTAACTTTTGTTACAGTGTGTTCCAGCCTAGAAGACTAGTGTAACTGTTTGGTCACGTCCGATGAGTGCTGTCGGTTTGGAGGGTGGGGGTGGGGAGGTGTCAGCATGTCTGGCTGTTTCTGAGTTGAAAAACGATGTAATGTGATTCTGCTTCTTACATAATGTCATACAATGGTGGAACATGATCCAGACCCCTGCTTTTCAGCTTTTAGCTTTTGTCATTCTTTTCGGAAAGGATTTTTAAAGGAAGTCTTTTTAAATCATATTGAATCGTGCAAACAAATAATCATTGTGGAGGCTGCAGACTTCATTGTGTTATGTTACATACTTCCTGCTTTAAATTAAATAGGCTATTTGCTGTAACTTTTATATGATTCACAAATTGAAGTACATAAGTTTGTCTTTTAGCAATATGTTTTTAGCTGCATTAATACAATGTATGTGAAGTTGTGTATGAATTTGTGATATCTTCCTTGTACTAGTGATTTAGGTTAAGGTATTGAAATATGTGCCAGATGTCACAAGTCTGCTTCTGTTACTGAAGTTCACTGGGTTTAGTTCACTGAGTAAACTTGGCTTCAAGCCAGCTCATTTTTGTAGATGTAGGGCTGACAGTGCATGAGGCTCTGCATATTACAGTGTTAAAAGGGAAAAAGACTAAGCTTGTTGTCAAGTTATTGTTATTGCATCACAATACTTGAGTGTTTTATTTGTCTCATCCTTGTGTTTAGCAGAAGTGTAGTTATATGATGTTATTGACTCACAAGGCATCATTCTAAATTTAGCTTGTACTGATGATACAGCACATTTCAGCTAAAGTTTGTTGTAACTTTTGGCACATTTTCAAGCCAAAAGTTTGTCGTTGTTGTTGCTCACGGGTCATTTTGTGCTTCATTTCATCCACTATCTATTTGTCATTTAAACATTACAAGAAAAGGTAAACATTGGCAATGTTAGCCTTTTATAATGGAATTGAACGATAGTAGATTGCCAATGTGTTAAAGGAATAATTCAACCCCCCAAAAAAACTTCATCATTTACTTACCCTCATGTCATTCCAAAATGAACACCATATTTACTTTTTTGCTTCAGAGGAATGCAAAAGAAGATCTTGGTTACCAAACAAAAGTTGCACCCCGACTTCCATTGTATTGGAAACAAAACCACTTAGACATTTATCAAAATACCTTCTTTTGTGTACCACAAAAAAAGGCATTGCAGGTTTGAATGACATGAGAGTGAGTTAGGGTGGAAATATTTTTTATTTTTGGGTGAACTATCCCTTTAAGTGCTAATGTATTTGAAGAGGTAAAGAAAGAGCATCACTCTACCTAGAGTGATTAATACACTTCTTGTTGTTTACTGAATTTATTTTAAAATTCAGATATGGATAAATATGGATTTAGGCAGTGTTTGTTAACAGGTTTTGTATCTTCTGCTTCTCTGCAGACATTTGTTTCTGGTGCATGTGAGGGAGGAGCTTGTCAAAGGAAGCTTGCGATTGGACAAGGAGCAGGCAATAGAACTCTGTGCGTTATTGGCACAGGCAGAGTTTGGAGATTACAACCATAACACAGCCAAGTACTGCTACTCCCAGATCTATGGTCAAGACCCGAGCCATGACACCATCAACAAGTAAGAACACAGGCAGTTTGATCACAAGTTCTTCCTCTGAAAGTCAGATGGCTGCAGATGGAATTTCCAACTTAACAACACTGTCAAATTGTGTTTGTTTTATCTGTGTGTGTGTGTGAATTGTTTTCATAGCATTTATGTGAGGCATAAAGAATTGGAGGGTGTTAGTCAGACTTCAGCTGAATATCAAGCTCTGCAGCTGGTTTCCTCCCTCAGTAACTATGGTGTGGAGTGGCACTCTGCCCGGGACTCTGAAGGACAGGAAGTGGTCATTGGTGTTGGACCAGAGGGACTGTTCGTCTGCAAAACAGATTTCACCCCTATTGAAAGGTACAGACATATGACAACAATTGATGGGAAATACTATACCATCATTTTAATGCTATACCAAGATTTCTGATGAAATGATCTCCTTGTTCCTTTCAGAATCATATACCCAGTCATTCAGATGGCTACTCAGTCGGGAAAGAATGTATATGTGACCATCACCAAGGACAGTGGGGACAGTGTTGTACTTCTGTTTAGGTTCATCAGCCCCAGTGCTGCCAATGGGTTGTATCGTGCCATGACAGAAATCCATGCCTTCTACAGGTGTGTATTGCTAGAATTCATAGTATTAGCCTTACGGGGTAAAGTGATGCCAAAAGAGAATTTAAGCTCCAGAATTTGTTCCAGTTTTAAACTTGAAAGCCCTCTTTAAATTAATAATTTGCTATACAGTTTCAATAAAAGATTTTTGTAATATAATGTTCCACTATTTATGACAGGTTTTAAAAAGTAAAAAAAACTGATATATGTCTTGCTTGTCTGTATTTATATAAGATGATCTATATATCTTAAATCCTTAGGTGTGACACAGTAATGAGCACAGTGAAGATGCAATATAGTCGAGACTTCAAGGGTCATCTAGCTTCCCTCTTCCTCAACGAAAGCGTTGATCTTGGAAAAAGGTACATCTTCGACATCCAGCGCACATCCAAAGAAGTGTACGACCGTGCCCGACGTGCCCTGTTCAATGCTGGGATGGCCGTGTCTAGATGCGGGGGCCCGGGAGACATCCACGGCCCCTGTCCCTCACTGCAAGCTGAGAGGGAGGAGAAGACATGCGAAAACTGCAGAGAATCTCATGTTCTGAGGGAGAAGCTCCAGAGGCTACAAGAGGCCCTGACCTGCGCTGTGTGCTGCGAGCGGGAGATTAATGCTGCATTCTGTCCTTGTGGACATATGTTCTGCTGTTATAACTGTGCCAGCCAACTCCAGGTGATTATTGTGTAATTACTACAAAACTACATGCACAAGTAACACTAGTGGTTTTAAATAATGAGTCCGTTCTGCCTCTTCTGTTCACACAGTCCGTGTATTGATGTAACATAATTGATTAACACAGTTCTGAACATGAATGTACCATAATACATTTGTATATATTACAATTCAGATGATGATACTCTGTTTTATTAAATATATAATGAAAGACTTTCTTGACTAGTTAAGTTAATGATTAAAAGAACGTGCAGTTTACCCTCAGGTTACCCTCTTAACACATTTTTTGACGTGCTGTCAACCGTTATTATCTGTTCAAGGCTGAAGATCTTGATAGCCAGGAGATCTCCATACACAGCTCAGCTGTCCTATGACCTTTCACCCTCTGACATCATACAAGTGTTATATCAGTTCAGTGGTACATGAATATATAGTTAGTTGCCCATACTAAATAGTTGACTAAATTGGTACATTGCCTAAATGCATACTTAGTATGACAACAAAAAGAAGTCTAGATATAATACAGATGTACTATATGTAAGTTGACATATGAGGGGTCAAACTCTCCTTTTTCTTATCAGCATTGTCCAGTGTGCCGCTCAGGGGTGGACCGTGTTCAGCACATCTATTTACCCACCTGTGCCAGTCTGCTTACCCTGGCAGAGGCAAAAATCACCACCTTCAGTGTGCCCAGAGGGACTGCCATCTCAAAGGAATGTAGCCATGAAGAAAAGACCTGCCAAATGCAGGACAGATAACTTCTGCATGCCACACCTGGACCGGTACACTATTGGCCACAGACTCTTTCTAGAAGAGTAGAAATGTTATGGTTAAATATTATATGAAGCACAGAGAGGCTGACTGTCAGTACCTCAAAAATAATTACTGAACTGTCAGTACCTCAAAAATAATTACTGAACTGTCAGTACCGCAACATTCCCCAGACAACAGAAGAACTTTTGAATTTTTTTAAATCTGTGCAAATCCAACAGAGTATATAGTGTTGTAATATAACACAAATATTGACCACCGTACTACTGTTTTATGCTGTGAACCACAAAAAACGCGTAAATATCGTTAGATACTGTGTATTTGTCTTAAATCAAGGGCGTATTTTGTATTTATTTAGTTGTAGCAAAGATTTTGCAGGTCTTAGGTAAGTATAGCTAAATGTTATAGCTGACACTCCACAACAGCCAACAGTCTTATCCTAAAATATGTCAAAAACACATCAGTATGTTTTGAAAGAGATTTTTTCATTAACACTGCCACAGTATTAAAAACAATTAAAATGATCATGTTCTTTTATTATTAATGTGTATTTTATCAGTTTTAGTTTTGGTATAAAATAAAAAGCTTTTAAGCAGCTTGGAGTTTGTTCTTGTCCAAGGGTTGTTCTTGTAAAGCCTCTATTCACACAAGCTGTATTTGTTGGGTGGATTGTCAAAACTCCGCTGTCACACCTTCTCATGCTTTTATTTGCACCCTAGTACATACAAACGAGAATACCACACACACCCTGTTTGTCATGATCCACCTGAAGGTAACTGTATTATATTTAAACAAGCAAACCTTAGAATCAATTATAAACTACATGAGCTTCAGGCAATATTAACACAACACTGAGCTATAAAGCTGCTGTTCTGTAACATGTATTTATTATGTCATAGTGTTACTGTACAATACCTGTTAAATGTAATATTAACACGTTTTGCACGTACTGTACAGATACTGTACATGTAATTATACTGATATGCTATATGTTTTACTGTACAGACGTGTAAACGTATTGATGCCAAAGGTTATACGTAATATAATTTTCAAATAACTCCGCACAAAAAGTACAGTAAGGTTAAGAGACACGACCCATGTGGAATACACTGATACGCTGGAATACTTGTAGATTGTGGCCAATGACTTTAATATGCTGTTTTAAAAAATGGATAAAGTACTATCCAAAAAACTACTCTCCAAGTACATTAATTTAGATTAAAGTGTTTTTACATTCAAATGTATGTATTTGTAAACATATGTTTATTTTAATAAATGAAGAAAAACAGACTATATTATAGTCTATACTATATGATACAATATTGTAAAAATAAGACTTTATTAGATTAGGAGGGTCTGTAATATAGGGGACCAGAACAATGTACAAAATGTTCTCCATGCCTACACTATAGATTCACAGAAAACCCTACAGCCCAAAGTTCATCACTCTTGCTCAATTGAACCCGTCTCAGTCACAGGAATTTTCATGTCAAGCTATACTTTGAGACCTGAGGCAGGACACTACCTTTGAGAATGTGTGTTCAATGGTTATGTAATAGAGGGGTGGCTGAGCTTTTATGTAAGCCATCACTCTGCCAGAAGGTTAGTGTCTCAAAAGGGTTCTTATCTATGTGCTTAACAAGTCTATCATTATCACACGGGGCAATAATTTTATTGAAAGTCACACTGTCAATCTTTTGGCATCTTTACATACACTTACATGTATGACAAATTGTTATGTGTAATCAGAATGTCAGGGTTCAAGTAAAACGTTATCTGTGAAACTTAAACATATGCATTTACATTTACATTTAGTCATTTAGCTGACGCTTTTATCCAAAGCGACTTACAAATGACCAAAGCGCCTTACAAATGATATGCATCCATAACCGGATAAATATAATAAAAAATATACGTTGGTGCATAAAAATAAAAGGCAACTAAAATTGGCACAGTATTTTATTAGAATGATTATACAGATACAATTTGAATGATTTGTAATATACAGGAAATCATTGAACTGGACATATTTGCCAAACGTCGAGACCGACGTTTCTTTTCATTTCATAAAAATCAAAACAATTCTAACTACAAAAAACTTGCAAGCACCACCAAAAAAAATAATCACCGACTTCACTGAACAGTCTCGGATGCTCTGTTCACATAAACACGCCACAGTTAGAAAAGTTGAGGTTGACTTTTGTCTTAATTGCTTTTTGTCAGTTTGTAGAAAAGGAGCTTTTCAAAGAATGAGAAAAATATCACAGGTACAACGAATCACACAAATATAGTCATTTACACTGAACACATTAAAAATGGGAAATCAGTTATGTGCTATTTTTAAGGTGTCACTCTGGAGATTGAGGTTTAACGAGAGGTAAAAGATCTACCTCAAAACTTCCTTTACCACACAAAAAAAACGAGATCAGTGACTGCATGTGTTCTGTATAGATCGGTCTCTAGACGTTTGGTCTCCCAACCCATAATGAGGCCTTGTGCTATTGCTAGAACTATTCCTGGCTATACATTGTTGAGGCATGTGCATACAGTAAAGTTCTGACTGTCTTTGGATATATAATATAAAAAGCCATATTGTTGATGCCCAGCATTGTACATACAACAGAACGTTGTATTTTCCATACGAACACATTTTAAAAGCAAGCACATGAGCTACATTCACAACTTGTCATGCTATTTTTTTATACATTGGGTGCATGTACAGTGATGTGCTCTAGAGGGAGCAATAGTCATCCATTTAGTTGGCATGGATCGCAACGCTCGAGCCAGAATGAGCTGCGTCTCAGTGTCAGTCGTAACACTGAATGTTGCTGCAAAACGTAACAGGAACAAAACAGTCATTGGGCCAGTTTTTGTGACCTGAGGATGCAGTTTGATTAATATTATAATTCTCTTTAATGCCTTTATGCCCTAAAGCGGTTGACAGCCTTTTCAATAATATTTGTTGTTGCCTAGATACTAATAAATCGCTGTTGTCAGGTCGAAACTGAAGCACAAACCATTTTAAGGAATATTACGACCAGTGTTAAAACCTGTCTGTATTCAATAAAGTTTTCCACACAGTGCAGAAACACACTGAGGTTTGAATGTACATAGCTACACAGGGAAAAGAGAGAGAGAACAATTATACATATTAAGAACAATCCAGACACACAGATAATGACTTTCATAATGGTTTCTAGTCTATTGTATCATAGCGCTGATCCTTGTACTGCCTTACACATATCACCCATTATAACAGACTGCATTGAACATATTGTAGCTATGCATGGCTAGTGATCACCCATCCCTTTAATGTCTCTCCCTCATTGTCCTCTCTCTTCAAAAGTGCTTAAATCTATCCAAATAGGACTGAATGTGCAATCAAGCATGTCTACCATATGAGGTCTATTGTGATTCCATCTGAATGTTACCCTAGACAGGCAACAATGCCTTTCTAAGGTCAGTCAACACAATGACTTTTGTTGACAACTCACACACATATCAGAATGTATAGCTGTTAAAGCAGATGATGAACAACAGAGCTGGCGAAATGAAGTGTTAGGTTTCCGTACATATACTGGGCTTAAATCTACTGTAATAATTCTACTTGTGCAAATAGCAAAGTTCTTATATGTATTTAGATATTACTTTTGACTTCATAACAGCACTTAAATTGATCAAACAGTCAGTGAAGTTGTTTGTAAGATATTCTGTGACTGTTTCACACAAACAAATGCATCTGAAACTATTCCATGAGGCTTTCGTTTTATTTATGGAATATAATAAAGCAATTATATTCATCATTTAAAATACTTTTTTGTCTTTTAACCTTATCTATAATGGCAAATGTACTAAATTCCTTTCTTTGAATCTGTTTAATATGACCAGCACGGCAAACATAAAGAAGCAAAGAAAATAGCTAATGAATCATAGGTACTAAAATTTAAAAATAGGTTCAAAAATAGATTAAACATTTTGGGTTCTCAGGTTTGTTATTTGTATTTGTAATACACAGAACTGTAACTCTGTAGGTCAGTACAATGATTGTAGACGTGTCCATTTTTATGCCAGTAGTAGCATCATGCTAAGAATAAAGACATTAAAATGTGTTATTTAATTAAACATCTTTTAAATTGACCTACAGTGGCCCTTAGTTAGACTAGATGCCATATTTTATATGATACAAATAGAAATTGTCTGTTCAAAATGTGGGTTTAATTTAGCAGGATTTTGAGGGTACTTTTTCTACAACAGTACCGGTTAAACAGACTTCCATCTTCCTCACAACCTCTTTTCGCTGCATCAAATTAAATACGTTGTTTGCACTGACCGAGGTCTGTCAGAGAAAGGTAATCTTCAGGGTCACATCAGGGTTACATACAATGACACGGGACACATTGTTACAACAAAACTGTAATAACGGTATGTTTATCCCTTAGATCCTCCTTCAACCCACTGAATGAAATTCTTAATGTTAAATTTAATCCTGTATTTGCTCCATATAATGTATGTGAACGTCATTTAATTTATGGTTCGGGTAGGTTTCAATACAAAAGAATGCTACCAAAAATGTGTAGCTGTTGATGTATGGTGATTAAACTGTGTCTGTAAGAGAGAGTTCATTATTGCAGCTGGACTACGTAAGGCCAAACATACTTGGAAATGGTGGAAAGACATGGTTATTGAAAAATACTAAATGAGCAGTGCTTTGCACCCAAAATGGGTGTAATGCACAAAATGACTAACAGCACTCAAAACTGTCTGTTGCTGTAGTAACCAAACAGAGGCGGGAATGTTTCCATCCATTCGTTCAACTTCCCTTAACCTTTCTTTAAAGTGCTAATGCTCTGACTGGAGTGGAGACTTCTCTACACATGACCAGTTGGACAACGTTAATGTTTCTCTACCACTTTCTCACTCAAAACTATCACAGATTTAATCAGGCTTTCTGATTGGGTTATTTGTTAAATGCACATATGAGGTATGTGAAAGCTCAGTATTGCATATCTAGAAAACGAGACAATTGAATTAAAACAAGACTAAATATTTTGACATTCAATGTTGTATCTTGACGCTACACTTGACCTAGGTCTGATTCAAAGAAGACACTCAAGCCAACCTTTTCACTCACAGAAAACATTGTGTAAGTAAAGTGTTATTGGGGGCAGTAACAATTAAAAGGCGGCTTCTGTTGAGATAATCTTACTTGCACGGCTCACCGAAACACACTCGTAATCACACTCACACAAATCTCACTGTTAACCTTTCACCATCAGTCCCTGTAACAGTCCTCATCCAGTAAAGGCCCTGATTATGAATGAATTCAGTATGTGTAACAGGAGACTATGTTAAACACAAAACGCACAGCAGGCTAAGAAAAATGTAATTGGTAATACTCACAAACCTTGCAATATACAACCCAAACCTTTACAGCCAATTTAAAAAACAGGATTAGTATGACATCAATGATCACACACATTCTTGTGAAAAAACCAAACATTACAGTAACCTGGATACGAATGTTACAGGAAAGCAACAAAATACCTAAATGTAAATCTGGGTTTCCTGTCCCTCTTTAAGTGTGGGTCCATGGCAGTGATGGTGAATGTTTTGTTTAGTGTCTCTGTAGTTGAAGCAAAGCATTTTCTTGGACACCAAGCAAAACCACATTTTATTCCATTAAAATTAAGTTTGTATCTCTTGAAGTCTGGATTAGTTGAGTAAGGCTAATTAATGTACTTCTTGGTTGGAAAACAGACCCAGTTGCAAGAGGACTCCCCACCACTGCTCTGTGGAGTTCAGAGGCCCCTTAGGAGCCTGTGCTGGAGCGGCCCTCAATGCTGACCTTCAGCTGGTGTGGGAGGAAGGAAAATTTGGGTAAAATCTGTTGGTTCTCCTGTGACCTCGTCATCTCCCCTTTTTCCGGGGCAGACCATCTCCTCTTCCGACTAACTGCTCTCACAGCACCAGATGAGTACGTTTTCTCTGCCTGGGCTTGGTGGTTCACCATTGTCTGAGGGTTTATGCCCCCATTTTCTGAGAGGGTCAAAACATTTCCAAGATTGGAAGTGTTAACCAATGTTCCTGCTAAACTGTTCTCCTCTTCTGATGTAATGTTACATCCCCTCGTACGATTCTGAATTTGTATTGGTCTGTCATTAGTTGGCCCATTGCTTTTGGCTGCTTCACAATGAGAGCTGTTGTTTTTCATCACAGAGTCTGAAAAGTAATCTTTCTTTTGAATGTTGTTTTTTACGCTTTTAAGGGTGAGAGAGATGCAAACATCACCCACGGAGAGCTTGGCACAGGATAGTGCCAGCAACTGGGTGGTGCGGTCAGGGCAGCAGGATGACCAACCTTGACCAAACACGAAGAAAGGATACTCCACCAGTACCTCTACACACACCTAAAATGGAAATCAACAAGAATAATATTTTAATCATTTTTCCAAGGTGCATTCCCATGGAATTAAAGCCATGACCTTGAGTTTCTTGGGACCTTGTATCCTGATTTAAAAGAAAAAGACTCACCTGTGCTTTGTTCTCTCCTACTGAGAACTGTATAATGACAGCATTGGGTGTTTGGCTGCACTCAATGCGCTCCACAGTGCTGGAATCAATCTTCAGTTCTCCGCTCATATCTGCGCTCTGTACAAAATCCTCTGTCCGCAGATCCTCAACACGCTTCAGCTCGCCATCCGCCAATTGGATAATAGAGCCCTTCATGAAAAACGGTGGTAGGCCCGATGATGGTGATGATGGTGAGCTGTGAGGGCTTGTGGAGTTTGGAGGTGTTACAGGAACTGGAGATGCCACTACACTTGCTGAAAGAACAGGCAGCTGTATTTGGGTTGGACTTTGAAAGACACAAGGAGCATGACCTGCATCAGACCCTGTGATGTCTTTACCATTGGGTAGGACTGATGCTGCAGCTGCAGGTGGGGCTGTATTTATGAAGGACTGATGCAGAGGAGTTGATGCATTAGCTATGCTGGGAATGACAGAACAGCGGGTGACCTCTGGCTCAGCAGCAGATGAATTGATGTTAGTGGCACTCACTGGAATGAGTAGGGAGGGGCTGCCTGAAATCACAACGTGCTGTGGCAGGTTGCTCTGGTAACTGGCTACTGCTTGCTGGGGCCCACTAGCAGCACTGGTGATGTAGCCAATGATTGGGAGCTGTGTAGCGGAGTACAGGCTGGTAGGGAGCTCCTGTTGTGCAGTGTTGTGAGGAGCCTGTAGGAGCGTGTGTGTGGAAACTGGAGACACTTGGTTGTCTGAAGATGCAATGGTGGACATTCTGGACATTGGCTTGCCTAGGCAGATGCCTCCTCTTTCAGTAAGATGCAAAGATGGATGGTCTTTACCCAAGATGGTTTGGAGCTCTGTGTTACTGTTTGCAGCAAGGTGGCTACTGGATACCAACATCAGTGATGTCTGCACACCTGCTCTGTCATGAGTGCTGTAGTCTGCTGGGAGTAGAACCTGAGCTTGGGTCTGGAGGGCCAGATTATGATTTTGTTTGTGGCTCTGGTCAACCTCTGGTTGGCTGGACATTCCTTTGGCCACAGTAGTAGTGTTTTTAACCACTGTAACCTCTCCTAGTGCACCATTCTGCACCTCTCTGGGAAGGGAGTCTGGTTGCTTTGCAATGAAGCCATCAGTGTAGTGTAGCACCACTTGGGAGGGGGTAAGAGCCAGGCCATGGGGGGCAAGAACAGCTGAGTGTGGATGAATTTGAAGGGGCAACTGAGCAGTAGGGGAAGAAACTGTTAAACCCAGAGGGGCACTTTCTACCTGGATGCATTGACTGTGGGAAACATTTGTTACAGAAGAAATCATATGTTGACTCTGTGAATCAATGCTGGAAGCTTGGGAGATGACAGCTGTGGTGGCCAAGACCTCTTGTGGAGTCCTTCTTGGCTCTGTTGGACTGGTTGTGGATGGCACAATCTGAGAAGAAATGTAACTTGTGTAGGGGCCTATGAGTTGGACATTGGGGGGAAGTTGTGTATACTGGACGGTCTGAGGAAGGGTAGTGGAGAGAACAGTAGGATTGGCTGTTAGCATCGTAGGCCCAGAAAAGACTCCTCTGTATGTGGAACTATTGGATGAGAAAGAAAACCCAGCAGATGTAGTTGTTGGAGGATATTCCGTCACCACAGTGAGAGCCTTATTTGATGGTGGGGGGCTGTCAGGTTCAGTGCTGATACTGCCTGCATTGTTGGGGATGTGGGCCATGCTAGCCATGGTAGCAACACTAGCTAACCAGGCCAAATTCTCTCCACTCTGGCTCTCACTCACAGAAGCTGACACCAGCACCTGCTTCTCTTCTAGAGCTAAGATCTCCCGCTTCTTTGGCGGAAGACACTCATTACTGCGCTCCTGGTTAGACTTCATGTTCTTGGAGCTTTTCCCTGTGTTGTAACCTAAAGTTCTTGATCAGGATGTTGTACAGTAGAACTCAGTAATCAGGATGTTCATAGTTCTACAGCTTTGCACTTTTCTTTTCCATAGTTTTGCCCACTGTCATGTCTCTTCTCATAAAGGGATCCATATGAACTTCATGTGGAATCATCTTGCACTGTTATTGGTCCTTACCTCTATTAGACAGACACAACATTTGAAACCACAAATTATATTCCTACCTTAACATACAATTAGTAATCAGTGTCAAATGGAGAAATATTTTCAAATAACATTCATTTTGTATAAATGGTTTGAATTTTAACCCCTCTGTCCTGAGCTGTAACATCATACACTGAAGACTGGGATAAAGTCATTTTTTATACTTTTAAGAGCCCAATAAATTGGCAAAACATCTGCTCATAGATAATGAAAAAACTGCATTGCATTTGTTTTTTATTTCATCAGGCTAATGGCCATTTTAGAAGTTCATAAGAAAACATTCTTTTTTGTCCACAGAACGATGTAATTACAGCATCTACAAGCAGAGGCCTACTTGCCCCTGCAAACCTAGCACTGACTGATATTAAGACTACCTTCTTGTGTGAAGGCAGTATAAACCATTATTTATGCATTTAGCATAACATCATAAACCTGCTTCATTTGACAATGCATAACTCAAATTCATTTTTGCTGATGCTCATGTTCACACTATTCAATTCAAAGGATAAATGTCTTGAAATAGCATAGTTATACAATGCGCATGTCTGCATCATATAATGTCAATCCAAAGGGCTCAGGCTCATAAGGTTTGCATATAAATACAGTTTGTCTAAATACATTTATGAAAAAGAGAGCAGAGGGTGAAACTTAACATGCGGTGAGAGTGTGTGGTCAGGATAAAGACAAAGGAAGAGAGAGAGACAGACAGAGAGGAAGAGATTGAGAGAACACTGGCTCTCCTGACCCACATTGAGCTCTGCCTGCAAGTAAGCACGGTTATTGAGTTAGAATATAACAGTGGAGAAAAATAAGAGAGAGATATATGGGGGGAGAGAGAGAGAGAGAGAGGTAGAAAGGGAGGGAGAGGTCTCTTCACCACAGTAGATCTGCACCAATCACTGTCCTACTTTCCTGTGCTACAGCTTACACCACACACAACCATTAACTGCATCGGTCTATTGTACACAGAGCACAATACACACGCCATCAGCATATCGCTTGGACTGACACGCACTTATGCATATGTGATTTGGTGCAGGGAGCTCACATCTAAAGAACAATAGAATTACAGTGCATAGATCACAGTGCTACACAGCATGTTAACAACAACACTGTACATACACATTGTGGCATTCACCCATATAATTTCAATGTTGCAATACAATGTTAGGTACTAAAACTGAACAAAAAAACAACAACTATGGACAGTGCAGACATAATTATATTGTTTATTATATTGCACATTATATTGTTTACCATTAATCTCAAAAGCAAAGTCATTCCTGCAATCGTACAATTGCTCTGATGAGATGGTGAAACTGAGGTTGGTAAACTCAATCCTCCATAGAGAGATTATAAAAACACCAGAATCTGTTATTTGCATGGGCATTTGTGTTTCTAATGTGTGCTACAGGCTTTAGTATACTTGTTATTAGGAAACAGTGCTTTAGAGAGTCAGAATATTTTTAGTAAAAGAGGAAAGTGGGTATATATATACAACAAAAGCAGAACTTGAAAGGCAATATGAGAACATTTCAAGAATGTTTACCTGCACACATTATTTGTGCATATATTATGCCAGTCTAACTAGGTGCACCTTTTGCATGGTAAAATACACAAGCAATTTAAAATAATTAACCCAAGCTAATCCTACACGCTAATGAAGCTGCACAGATACAACAGTGCTGCTCATCTGTTTTATTTTGGTTAGTGACCTATCCAGTATCATACAGCTATAGCCCATGTCAACCACAGATGGATTTTCTATCACAAGAACACCCCCCCCC
>JAZGTJ010007023.1:0-23706 GCA_036877575.1 Botia almorhae
TAATATGAAGGATGACATGCTACAATTCTAGGGGCTTCTCGTAGTCCTTATCTTTAATAACTTGTCAAAGACCAACTCATATGAATGTTTGAATACGCTGGCATGTTACTTTTGAAGAGAAACTCACATAATTCTTATAGATAACAGAGAGTATTACACGTGGGTTATAGGGTTTTACATGTTTATGTAAAAAAAATGTCTTATCTGCTTTAAATGCAAAAACTTTAATGTAAATTACATTTATGCATTTGGTAGACGCTTTTATCCAAAGCGCTTTACATTGCATTATACTGTACATTGATTCTGAGTATGTGCAATCCCTGAGATCGAACCCATGACCTTGCCGTTGTTAACACCATGCGCTAACCACTGAGCTACAGGAAAGCACATTCATTTTCAAGTCAGACGAAGTACATTTAGACAGCCAATTTGGGGTTGACACTAGGGTGAGAATTCTGGTAATGACTCTGCGTCACCCAAGCAAGTGGAAATGAGTCACTCTAATAATGGGAGCCAATTTAAACGTACTCCAAAGTCTCAGTTGGAATAAGATAATTTGAAGCTTAATGTGCAGAGCTCTCAAAGATTACCCCAGCGCTCTCTCTGTGCAGGAAGTGGCTGCCTGTGTTTGAGATACACGAGAGGGCGGTTTGTTTACAATGCTTCCACTGCTTTTACTTTTATGCGTTTGGTAGACATTTTTACCCAAAGCGACTCGAGATATATTTTTGATCAGTAGGTGTGTTTCCTGGAACCAAACCCACAACCTATTGTGCTGATAACATTACTGCTCTACCAGTTGAGCTACAGGAACACTGCAGGAACGACGTTTAGATCACATGTGGACAAATGGCTTTTTAACAGTTTAGGTGAGGGCATTTTCCTTCACTGGACTGTTGGCCGCTGATACCCCATGTTCTCCATCTATTCATCCCAGTTCATTCTCTTGAGTGGTTTAACAGGAGTGCAGATAAACCAGTGTTACAACCACATTCAGAAAGAATAGAAAATCAGCATGAGGAAAATGTCCCCCAATCGATAGTGACAAAACTTCCCCCGAGGCTATTCATGCTCAATACAACAGAGCAACATGCGTACGAAGAGCCTGACATTTACATCAGATGCACGGCAAACAGCACCGGCCCCAGAAGACCAAGGTGGGCTGATGTTCTTTGGCTAACAAAACCACTCTGTGCACTCCAACAGGCAACAGGTGCATTACTGCAGGAGATCCTGGAACACAACCCTGCTGAAAAAAACAGCTGAAACCAGCCTGGTTGGCAGCTTGCAGCTGGTCTTACAGCCTGGTTTTAGCTGGTTAAGATGGTTTAGCAGGCTGGGTTTTGAGGGGTTTTGAGCTGGTGAATCTGGTCTTGGCTTTCAGCTTGATCAACTTTGCCAGGCTGGGAGGCCTAGCTTAAACCAACTATTTCCATCTTAAATCGCCTAACACCAGCCAACCAGATTAAGCAGGTTTTAGCTGTTTATTTTAGCAAGGGAAAGACACCCTAATTATTGATGTGTCAGTCTAAAATGAACCGGTAGATGAATACATAAAACTTTTAAAACGAGAGATAAAGTGTCTAGAATCCTAATTGCCAATGTGAGTTCAAAACACTTTGTGTTTAGTTTCCTCCTTCTGAAGGACTCCAATTATTTGGCTCAAAACTTTCTAAATGTCTCTGTTACCAATTTACAAGCTTACAAGTTTAATTGGAGTTCGCTTGGAGAGTATATAAAAACCTGTGCTGGAGGTTCACAGCTAAGGTAATAAATAACCGATAAAAATGAACAACAAGATAACAAAATAACTCTGTTCTGAAATGTTTTGAGATTAGGGATGAAATATTACAATTTTATCAAAGGCATTTGGCCCTATCTAGTTTGCTTGTCAGGTGATAGAGAGACTCTGCTCCCTCATGACCTGCGCGACAACTAAGGACTCGTTGATGGATTTAAATAACTGTGGAAGCTGCACCGTGTGGAAACCTCCAACGACGTGCGCTTCATGGAACATTAGTCACACAGTTCACACAACCTTATCCCGCAGAGCCATAACTTTGAAGCACAGTTTAATGTTATGTTGGCAGAGTGGAAATTAAAGCGATATGGGAAATTCATTTGCACAATATAACATCTTGCATTGAGGACACTCTCCAAAGAGACTGCCAGTGAAAAACATATGCTCGGTGCGTTCAACCGCACTGGCAGGCTTTCGTTTTTCTAAGCAGTTGGACCTTGAGGAGATGCTGTGAATTATATAGAGGAAGTATTTGTGAGAAAGTTAAATACTTGGACTCAATGATATCTGTCTTCCTAGAAAACAATTTTGGAGTTTGGGCAGTATGCAGTACTTATATATAAACTTCAAAGTAAACCACAAACAACTGCAATTTTTTGTCTGTTTGAGTTGCTTTTACATCTATAGAACAGAAGGCAATGCAACTTTTAAAATAAATGGGTCCCTTTGAGGAAATAAAATATTTAAAAGGGGCAGCTCTTTAAACAACAACAGTATATTGTTATTTTCATTTTTCTAGCATATTATCTGGGATGCCTCATGGAATCTTAAAGTCACTGCAAGAAAATATCGGATATTACAGGGGCACAATAGTTCATGTTACCCACCCAACATTACTAAAGTTCACAGCTGTGCTGCAGTATTATATCAGTATTAAATTGTTGTGCATTTCCACTCAGCATGCGTTGGACATAAAACCTTTGAATCGAAAGTCTTTAAATGAAAGATGTAGATAATGTCTATTTTTGCTTATTATTAAACATATGAAAATAATAACTATGCTGCTTTAAAGGACAGTGGAACATATTTTAAAAAACCTTCTTTTCTGTGATGCTGCTTCGGAATGCTTTTGGAATACAAATAAATTTAGAGTTGAAAATTGTAAATAATCCCTGATTCTCTGTGGAGCTCTGCTAACTGTAACGTTTTAACATAAATAATTGAATTAGTCATATCTGGGAACGTTTCCTAATGAGGTAAAGCTCTATTAGCTCAGGAATCAAAACCCTATGAAATTAATGGAGTTTTCTCCATGTTTGTTTTCTCCATTGGCCAGACGCAGTGCATACAAGTTATACATTTCATTAGTACATGTGTTCCCAGGGCTTCGAACCTACAATCTTTGCGCTGCTAACACAATGCTCTACCAGTTGAGCTACAAGAACACTAAAGAGTGTTAATGAAATCCTCATGCTGTTACAGGCAAACATTTAATACTAAAAATACAAAATAAATTTATTGATTTTGGTATATGTATGAAAACTTTTTACCCATTAGAATCACCCTGAATGTTAAACCTTAATTGGCTGTTTGGGTCTTTGTCTCAGCTAAATGTTGTAATGCTGTGAGTGATCCCAACAGAACCAAGTTCAATCTTTCCCTGTCTGTTCACACTCATGTAATTGACTTATATAATTAGGGCTGAGATGAAAATTAGCAGCCGACCTCTTGGGACACTGGAATTGACAATCCT
This sequence comes from Botia almorhae, assembly GCA_036877575.1. NCBI lineage: Eukaryota > Metazoa > Chordata > Actinopteri > Cypriniformes > Botiidae > Botia > Botia almorhae. Next base: position 3,495 of record JAZGTJ010007023.1, read on the forward strand.
ATTCCAGAGGGGCTTAAGCAGTGGCTTTCCGCAAAGTCCGCCCTGTAAATCAAGCATTTTAAAGCCTTATGTCTTGCAAATGTTCTCCCCACTGTTAAAGATTACAACAGGGATTCAGGTCATTATTTTCCTATAAAACTACAAACCGGAACAATTGCTGGTCTACAGCCATTGGCCACTAAAGTCCATCATAATGGCAAGGTTAATGGCAAATCACGTTGAGGGATTGATCATGGGGTAGATGATGGGCCAGCAGAGATAGAAGACCACTGAGTGGATCGGCCAGTAATGATGGGGGCAAACAATTCTCAGTATGGGGTGAAGGAAGATCAACTCGGCCCTCCTGCAAAAACCTTTTCAGGAGAATGCCTCTGACAAAGGGAAGTTTTGCAGCATTTTGTGTCTGTCTGCTGAAACACTTTCCTGTAGCTTTGTAACTGGTAGAGCATAATGTTACCGTACCAATGCCGACGCATACTGTAAATGTTAAAGCTGCAATCTCTTTTTCATCTCTATCGCCATCTCAGTTTGAAGCATAAAACTGCAGGTTACTTTACATACTTTAAGTATGTTTAAAGGCCACACAGAAATTTCCCGGTAAAATCTGACAAGATGGCTCAAATTATAAATCATCATTATAAACTTACTGTTGCAAATTGGAGTTAGGAGATTGTTTTAAACCGTGATCTGTTATGTACATGCTCAGAAACTTGTTTATTTTTAACCAAAGAAAGTTACAGATTGCAACTTTAATTAAGGCAAGATTCTCTAATAAACTATTGCTGTTCTTTTATTAAAAGAATGTTTAATGCGCAGTGTTAAACATGTCAGTGTTAATTAATCTCAAATGATCCTGTCATAGCCAAAACGTCCACAAAGGCCAACAAGTACTAACTCTGTCACGAAAACGAGTCAAAGCAAATCAGGCTAAATATGAAAGTGGGAAAATTCATTGGAATTCATTACAATCGATGGGAAAATCCAGGCGAGAACAGTTTGTTGATGCAAGAGCATGAAGCGAGAAAATCCTCCATATTCATGCATGAACAGATCATCACATTTTAAAAACATCTTAGAAAAGCTTCTAATGCCACAGTTTTAAAATATCGCCTCAATTACTATCGCCTCAATTACTAGTGTGCGCTGAGCTATTCCTCTGAATTATAATGAAATAGAATTTGGAATGCTGGAATGATAAGTTGCCTTGCAGCCAATGAAACGCTGTGTCTAGTTTGTTTCTGATCATTTAGGCCATTAGTTAACTAATGAAAGTAATTGGACAATTTTACATTAATATAGTGTTAAAGGATTTATGGATTTTTAGTCTTGAAGGCTTCAGTAGGGAGGGAAATATAAATTCATGTGATATGTCATTTATAAAATCATCTTAACAGATATTCATATTCTGGTACCCAGTGTGTAGCCAAAATTCATGGCTACAAAATTTCATGTTGGATGAAATTTTAGGGATGTGTGCAACTGATTACCTTTCCTTATATTTAGGCACAATACAAATGTGCCACAGGATCCATTATTGGCTTAGAAATATTGCATAAGGTATTATTAATTAAAACCCAAGACTTCAAATACATTTTTTGCAATATTTCTCATCTCCTGAATGAGATAGCGAGCAAATACCTGTGATATAGAGGGACGTAAACAAAGCCGTCAAGGGGACGACTCAATGTCACAGGAGATTTCAAGCCTGGCGTCTGTCCTCTGAGCAGAGCTGCAGACACAGTCGGCTTAAAATAGATGTTTCAAAACATGAAGTGCATCGCCAATGTGGGTTTAGTCACCAAGATGTGACCCTCACGGTGCACTGTGTTTTACATAATAAGCTTAGCTCAGGGCCGTTTGTCTCTAGGGTGGCATTAATGCAGAGTGATCCTGATGCAGCGATAAGGACCAAACCTTCTTCATTCAACACACTGAAAACGTAGAGGCCGGACTTGACTACGAATGAACTGCACGCCGATAGTGTTGTTTGTAGCATTGTGGTGTTCAAGTGATCGATTCACTAAGGATCTGCAAACGTGGCCAGAAATTCTCTTTTGGAGACAGTTTGCATGGTGCAAATCCTCAGCTTGCAGGCCAGATATGATAGCTTGGTTGTGGGCTTCTGCTTTCTGGCATACTTTACCGGGACTGTACAGCGTCTTAATCACTGCTATCCAGATGCCTTATTCGGCTTTTCAAGTGTGCTTGAGTACACTACATGTCTGGATATGAGCCTAGTCATAACACTTTTCTCCATCATTTGCTGAATAGCTGCTGCCATGATCAAGAGATGAACGTAAACATCTTATTACTTGAAATTCTGTTTATCGCCTACCAGGGGCGCCGCTCGCATTTTTGGGCCCTATGACAAAATATGAGGTTGGGCCCCCCTAGTAGTGTTACTACTAATAAAGCAGATCTCTGTGGGCCCCTAAAGGCCGTGGGCCCTTATAATTGTTCTAACTTTCCCCCCCTTTAGCAGCGCCCCTGTCGCCTACTGTATATTTCAACGTACAGTCATAACATGATAGAAATTGTGTCAGGCAATAGTGCTGAATTTAATAATTCAATAACCCACATTTGACACCAAGCCTAATGGACATAAAAAGGAGACACGTTTGTACATCTCAAAAACATTGAGATTCTATTTAAGCACATTTAGAGTTTGGCTAAGCTGAATTGGGAGTAGTTAGTGAGTAAGAGGCGGGCTTTTGTGCTGAGGAACGGCACACAAAAATGTCACAACTGTTTAACATCTCCACTCCAGATATTTTGAGAGGTATTTATTAGCTTCACAGACTCAGGAACCTTGACGAGTGTGTTCTGACATGTATTTCGTGTGTAGATTTTAATAGGAACTGATGCAGTGTTTGTTCCCAGAGCACAACGCTACACTGGTTATAAATATATCTCTCTCTATGGTTCACCTTCCTTTTGTAGGACAAAACCAACTGTGTGTTCTTTGAAATCTGGTTTCATCCTAATTTTGATTTTCATTTCTTTTTCATTTAATTTTTGATGGATTTGGGTTTTCTGAACGTGTTATTACAAAGGTTAAAAACGTGTGTTGAATGAGCTGTATCTTTGTCCAACTTGGAAATGTTTAATGGCAGTTTTTTAAACTAGACTCTAAGGTATATGTCTATACAGAAACTGACTTCCAAAAATAAACCTATCTTGCTAAATATTCACTAGAGTAGAAAGTGTAAAACTAGCTCCGGTCTCCTCTACATTCAGGGTAATTTGTCTGTAAGGAGAGCAGATACTTTTCTTAGTTCTGCTGAGACCTTTGCATAATGAATATGTGTCTTCTTCTGATGAGTTCTCACCCTGTTTTGGTTTTTAGCCCTTTTCAGTTGTTTTCTCTGTTGGAAATACCAGCATATGATTACCAGCATATGTTATGCTTCGATGCTCTCAGTTAACAGGGAACGTTAACACAACGAACAAAAAGTGGACATTTTGAATATTCGTAGAAGTCTCAAAATAAAAGTTATAATGTTTTTGTTATTTAATGGAAACGTCAAAGAAACATTTTTACAACCTATAATTAGCTTAGCTGGTTCTCAGCACAGGATGGTTTATTAGTGCCCTCCAGGTTTCTTAACTAGCTTGCAAACAGAAATTCTTGTGCTTTATACGTTTAGCCTTAATTTGTAATCTGATAAATGGCATTTTAGATCTTAATCCAAATCACTGATCATTTGTAGCATTGCAGATTACAGTTTTGCTTCTCATGCATAATGCACCAAATACAAAAGCTGGCTATGTTTGTGCGTGCATTCCTGTGTATGTGTGTGTGTGTGTGTGTGTGTGCGTGTGCATGTGCATGAGTGTGTGTTGAAACTGGGACCGAACTTTGATTTCCACCCAGTGCGACTCGGTAATGGAGATGGAGCTTGACCTCCACACTGTCAATGCTGTCAGAATGCTCCAAACCAAATACCCATCTGAATCTAATTCACAGAGACAAATGCATCACTCTGGCACCTAAGCTAGCATGACTTTTAAACCAGGCCCTGTCCAATGTAATAAGACAAGCTAGTTTTAACTTAGCACTAAAGTGTCTTCCCATTTTCTACTCTCTAAGCGTCTGAATGACTCTGTTTAGAGCTTGTACTCACCGGTTGATGATTCCTATCTACAAGCCAGGAAGCTTCATGCTGAACTTCTGAGGCTAACATTTGTTTGATGGAATTTTGATGCATCTAGAATAATAAAGCAACAAGCAACAGGTAATAATACTGAACTTATTTTTTCAGGAACTAATGGATGATGGTGGTTCTTTCTTTCTTTCTTTCTCTCACTCTCTCACTCTCTTACTCGTGTCCTATCTCTTTCTAGGTTTTATATTCAGTGTTTTCTGTTTTGTTAAAATCTCTGTAGAAGGGCTTGGGGTGAACACTCTAATTGTTGCCCTTGAGATTCTATATTCAGTGTAAACAAATTCTTCGAAAGTAAGTGAGTGCTTTCCTCCTTCAAAACAAAACACGCTTTTATCTCTTTCACTAAAGCCTATTCAGAATTATGATAGACCACAGGCTCTGCTTTAAAGAGATTTGGTGATTATCAGAAATCACAGTCTTTTTTAATTAATGAAACCACACGTTAAACATAGGCAGTGTTTTTAAATATGCTGAGCATGTGATATTCTGAAACCTCAAAGTGTATCGATTGTCTCGGTAATGTGTGGCAGCACGGTTCGTACGCTGAAATTGAAAATGTTATCGTCAATGAGAAGTCCTGCCAGTTTTATGATATCAGACTTCGATTTGTTTCTGCCAGACGTTTGAGCAGGTTGTAACTTCCCCTTACACACACACACACACACACACACACACACCTGGTATTGTTACGACAGCTTCTGAGTGTGAATTAACCCAAACGGATGGCACACTGTCAGACCCTAACAAACAGCTGTCAGGTGACAGGGAACGCTTATCCCTGACACCCAGGTATTGCCCATTTAATACGCACTGTTGAATCCAGTTGGCAGAAAATAGAGGTGCACTCAGATAAACTATCATGAGATGGGGTGGAGGATCTGTCACATCAGTTAAGTGTGTCATTGTTAAATCCTCTGAAGAGTTTCAGAGTTCTGAGGCAATCAAAATGACGTGTGTCTGATCACAATTGTCTGGTGTTTCTGAAACAATCGTGCATTGACAGCCAAGAGACTTTGCTTTGAATCGCCTTTTCATATAGTCTTTTAATAGGACTCACCCCATCAGCATCAGGGCAGCGCATTTATACACCAAAAGACAAGTAATTTTCCCTGTAGCAGCCTATCTAGGGCCTATCCAAATGTCAGGCTTTTACCTGTAGCTGACACCCAATTTGACCACACGTTTTTTGCCAAGGCACCACGGGATAACCTTTGGACATATTCTCATTTCTACATGAGAAATAACCTTGACACACGCTTTGTGTGGCACTAAGTGGTCACTGATTGTTCCCTTGACATCTTGTCCCTACACATTTAATGGGATGTCTAGCACATACAAGATTAGTGAAATCATTCCTCTGGTCCTGACACTTGCTTTAGTGGATGTGCCTCCACAAATATCAGCCTTTAAAAGTCTGTGCCTCGCTCAGTGACCACAGGAAACTCCCACCACTGCCAGGACTGTCATGTAGTTCAGATGGAGCACGGTTTTAATTTGTATCTCCTTGAGAAAGAAGAGAATGGAAAGAAAAAGAGAGACTGAGAGAAAAAGGTCTGGATTAAAAGTAAGATACTCTTGGTAATTTGTCTGATACTTTTATCATTTTTGTAACCATGACGACTGAATAACTGTGATTAAATGATGGTGTTTGGTTAACATCATATATAAAGAGTGTGGGTTGACATATTGACATTGGTTTTGGCCTTAGTCATGAAAAATATGAATTTGGAAATATGTCTTGTTTTTCATTAACCCAGAAACCTTTAAAACCTTTTATTTACACCTTGTCTTTTGCATTTATTGTCCACTTAATTATAGTTGATTAATAATTACATATAAAGTATTTTTCACTGTGCTACAGTTAATAAGTCATAATTAACAACAGTACTGCATTTTCCTATTTAATTGGTATTGAATGATAAATGATTAACAGTATGACAGCTGAATAATAAAACTTTATTGGCCTCCCAGAGCCTCTGGGCAAGGTAATAACAATGAAAATAAACCTTCTGTTTTAAAAAATGTACAAACATGTTTAACACACTCACACTGACATACAAATTTTGTTTCTCTCCCTCTCACTCACTCACCCACTCACTCTCTCTCTCTCTTCTTTTCACTCTTGCACCGTGAACATAAACACACACAATTACACGCTGACGCGGATTGTGCAGATGAATCAGTTGAGAAATGGCTGTTATACATCATCATCGGCTGGGCTCAATATTTGGAATTTCATTTTGCAAACACTGGCAAATGCAGCAGTTGGAAGCTTATGGTATGAGGAAGTACAAGCCATGCAGTCAGTGCTCCACTAAGATGGATGAGGGCTGGATTTGGGAGGCGACCTCTGGCAGTCTCTGTGGCAGAAGAGATGACTACCATTTGAGTGAAACTTGTGAGGTTTCTCGCTCCTCTTGGCACGCACACACGCGATGGTGCGATGACAATTTCAAATATATTGCGGCCAATGAGGGTTAATAACTTTTCCACACAAAGGAAGCAGGTGCAGCTACAGTGATGAGCTAACACAATCGGCCTGCTGCAAATATAAGACTGCATTTCTACAGATTATAAATAGTCAGTACTGTATTGAACTCTCTGGCAATTGCCCAGGCACATCCATAAGCACATCGGTGGTAAGCCAGGACACTCTGAATTAAAGTCTTGTGAGAAAACATAGCACCTGAGTCTAATTCCCCACCGGCGGTAATGATTGGCATGCTTATTTAGTTCTGCTCCCGCTACGTGCTGCGTGTTAACAATGAACAAACCAAGCGTTACAAAATCCTGTCGCCACAAGCAGAAATAATTGCTGGTATTATCTGATATGTAATCAAGTTGCATTATTCCTGACCAGCAACTTAGATTTTAGTCTGTCATTTGACATAACTGCTAACCATCTGCTGAGGAGGTCTGTTAAGTAAATGATATATAAAACTGTCCCCAAATTTGACCCCAGTGCTTCGTGACGCTTACCTTGGGCAGCGGTTCGCTAATGAGGCGCCACGCGACAAGAGGACACAAGCACTTCATTATAGGCTGTGGTGAATCGTTTTTATTGCTCATGTTCTTGGGCCTCATGCAATTTAGCCACAGTCTAAGGCCATCTTATCACTTTCATTTAATCCAAATTGATGTAAATGGATTGAACGCTACTTGATACCGTGCATCTTGAAAATACAATTATGCCCCCAAGGAAATAACAATAAAATTCCGGGTAACATCAGCACTCGGGGTTATGAACTGATGTTAATACTGCTCTCCCAAGTCCTTATTGTACAAAAAGACATAAAAAAAGCCATTTGGCCTTATTTTTGGTAAATGAAACTACGCATGCACTCTTAGTCTATTTATCTAATAGGGTAAATAAAGGTAATTTGAGACATTGGGTAAAGCTCCGATGTTGACAGCACATTTCTTGCTGTAAGTCTGTGTTAATGATGCTATATTCTAGTTCTGCTGATCTCAGTCATGTAAATTCATGGCCCTGATGTCATTAAAGAGAGTGTTCTCAAAGTGTTCTGTGGGAACCTCAGAAAAACGGTGATTTGTTCATGTAATAAAATATGAATTGAAATATGCGTTTACATTTTTGCATATGGCAGACGCTTTTATAAGGTATATAATTTATCAGTACGTGAGTTCCTTGGAATGGAACCCACAACCTTACCAACTTTATTAAAACTTAAAGTGGGACAGCATGTTCTGGCTATCCTAAGATCATCTGTGTGTTTCACAGGAAGGAAATATATTTTTATGGATACATACATATCCATACATATGTATGCAATACTTGAGATTCATATTTATGATCATATCTTTACCTTTTTTTTACATGTTCATATTTTTGCATATGTTTAGGCATTATAATAGCATAGTCAGCATATTTATTGTGCTACAGTGGACCTGGTAACAACACACCTATGAAACGAATCTGTCATTGTTGATCTCTCATCATCCGACTCTTTCTTTTCCTCTTTCAATCATTCACTTTCTCTCACAGTTGCTTAAAGTAGCTTGGCCTGCATGAATTAGGGTAATCCAGGATTTCGTAAACCAGTGTCCCACATTTCAAAGTGGACTGGCCCAGGTTATTTATATTTACATTTTATGCATCTGGCAGACACTTTCATCCACAGCAACTTGCGTTGCATTCAAGTTACACATTTTACAAGCTTGTACATTACCTGGAACTGAAACCCATGATCTAAGTGTTGCTAGCTACATTTAAGCTACAGAACAGGTTATCAAATGAAAACATCATGAAAACATCTTGACCATTTCATCAATATCTTATTTTTCATTTGTGTAAAACGCAGGGCGAGGTCAACGAGTTATTTCAGTCTGTCTCCTGCATGCACAGTGAGGTATTCAGATTTTGATTGGTCGATCTTCTTGTCATTGACATTTGACATAATTCTGTCAGTTACGCTGCTTTCTTTGAAACAGCAACTGATCATTAAATACTTTTTTCTTCAATTTCAATGACACAAAAAAATCAAATTAAATTCCTGCGAAGGATGCCATGACTAGGGCAGCGCTCTGTAATCGCTTCACTGAAGAGGTGTCTACGCGCGCGTCGCGGCCTGTTTGAAAATTGCCTTTGGAGCGCAGAGGCCCTGAACCATCCCACAGCGACGCTTTACCCTTCCTCACACAGCTAAGCCTGAAAGGTCATTCTTTTGTCTTCGCAGCGTCTGTAAGATTGCTGTCTTTTCTCATATGTGAAATCGCTGTAATGCTGGGAGCCAGTCGTAACAGGTATCAGTGGTAATGGAAAGAGATTGATTTTTAATGTTTCTCCACCCTTTGAAATGAAACAGAGACTCCTTTTACCATATCGATAATCCATGCAACATAATTAAAACGCATATACGGTGCAAGAGTAACCAGTGCTGGTTACTCTTGCATGACCAGATTACAGTTTTAGTCAGTTTAGTTATTTGATTGGTGTGCGGCTCAAGTGGACATAATGTTATAATCGGATAAATGCAATCACAGTTCGCATTAATTAAGAGTCAATCAAATCTGATTGGAGGTATTCATAGAAGTGAAATGTGATTTATGTACCTTTTTGGCTTTTTCTCTAACAATGCTAGTTTGACAGTTCGTCATATTTGTGGTAAGAAATCGCAGCATTGAATGCCGAACTACTTTGGCTCTATGAGGTGCTGGGCGAATTACAGGCATCACTACAACAAATAAGTCTGATTTGTCAGCCTTTCATTCTGGTATGTTTTTAAAGTTTACAGTTCCTAGGAAATACCCAGGTCTGTTTGGAAGTTAATTGTGATCTTGATAAGATTGTTTTGGAATCCGTTAAGACACACATAATACAAAAATTCAACGTTAATAAACAGGGAAAGTCAGTGATTAAACTAAATGATCCCTCTTACAGAAATTTGCACGTTGGATTTTAGCAAGATTACTGATAACACAAAAACTCCTCAGACCAAAGCTAAAAAAGTTGATTAATGTGCCATATTTTGTTTAAAATTACTTGTGTAAACCAACTATTGTAGTGACTGAAAAGCCCTAGGATGCTGAGTTGCTGTGTACCAAAATAAATTAGTTTTTATTTTAAATTGGATTCTGTGTGTAGTTATAATATATTTGTATTTTTTATAAACCGCCTTTCAACAAGGCTGTATATTAAAAACAAAGCTGAACTACACAATAACAAGCAAGATCTATAATCCAAATAGATCTGTAATACCTGGAGAAAGCTAATCGTTAGCAATCACCTGAGCCATAAAGGTCATGTGACTAATGACTTAGGAAAATGACATCATGACAATGCTGATTGGCTAATCACACGATAACAACGCACACAGTGCTATGCCATTCATTGGTGACTGTCATGAGCTATGAAACGCTGTGGACAGAGCAAATAAAAGAAGAAAATAACAATAATATTAGGCAATGTGAAATATAATCCAAGCGTGCTTTCAAGAATGAAATTTATCAGCTGTTGCATTAGGATACACCAGCTGAGTGGCTCCCTGTGTTCTGTCTATCTATTAGGCTTAGAACTTCCTCCAGATCCTCCAACAGCACGGTTGGTCAAGCTGTAATACGGGTTGCTGTGGACACCTCCAGCTGTCTGGAGGCAAACATTTTACTATACAAAACAGTAGTTGGGGAGAATCATATCACATGTCTACAGGTTGAAAAAGTGTCACAACATATCTATGGCAACCAGTTCCAGTACCCCCTAAAACACCTCCGTTCGTTTGTTTTTATTTAATTTATATTTAATTTAATAGGACACGCAAGCAATGGCTGGTCCAAATCTGTTTACGTCGGTCTGCCTGAATGAAATGCTCAATAATTCATTATGGATTATAATTCAATTTCAAGATTAGGAATGAGACACATTATAAATTAGGTATCAAGCAATTATACGTCAACTATAATGTAAACACAAGCTAAATTCAAGCTATGCAGAACAATAGTGGTGTGAATTTAGAAAACACTGGCCACAGTTGAGTCCAGATGTTTGTGTCCAGTCATGCTAATGCTCTGGATTGTGGAATTGAACACGAGCATTTCATGGAATGGGATTTCACAGATCTTGTCTGCACACGGCGACATGAAAACCTAAATTGGAAATTTCATGCCCTCTTTAAACCCAGTCTCATAGAAACAGATTATATGTGCACAGTATTCTGGAAACATATGACAAGAGCTCTAATTTTAGCTTTGGCTGAACAAATGATTTTGGGCATTCACGTATTACCAAGCTTTATGGGATTTTGTTTCCTTCACATTTCAATACTTTGCAATGGGAAGAGTAGACTTGATCCAGTCCAATTCATTTTTGTGTTTACTAAAACTGAGCACTTGGGAGCTACATTTTGTTGAGTTAGGCATTGTAGTGTTGGCCCTGGGGAACATTTTACCACTCAGAGGTTATAGCTCATGAGACCTAGTGGAGTTCTTGGTTATGTTTTGGTTACAGTATGAACTTTGTCTTAAATGTTTCTCCTAATTTGTTTTTTAAATAAATAGAAATTGACACAAACAAAACAATTACTAATTTATAGTGAGGTATTACAGTTTATGTAGAGTCCATACCTTAATTATTTGATGAGAAATGCTTGAGTTTATTTGGAAATCTGTGAATATTAATGACAGACTTTGGTGTCTTAAGCCCAGTTTAAGACATTATAAGATCTAACCTGAAACTCTAGAGAAGACACATATTATAAACAGGACAAAACATAAGAATTTAGGAGATTTCCTAGGAGAGAAACATAAGAAGCAGGAAACAAACAATCCTCCTTGTCTCCATTAGTACTCAATTTAATCTTCTTAATGAATGAATGTCTTGAAGAAACCAAGCCTATTATTCTAACTATTATTCTGGTCAAGGAAAGCACTAATATAAGCTAAATTGTGTTTATACAAAGCACACGAAAAAAACCTTTGAATTTCTTATCTGTGGCATTCAATGCATTGTGCAAAAATCAGAACTGGCTGTTGTATATTTTATTCCATTATTCCACACGCTTCTTTGGTTTTAAGCAGGTGAATAGGTTGGAAAGGGCTGATTTATGTATGGGCAATTTTTGTCTACATTTCCAATCCACTTTGGTCTCCGGTCACAGTGACCAGACATGGAAACAGATGAACGCTTACTAGAGGGGAACGCTTGCTTACAAGAAAGTCTTCCAGTCCTGTGTGCAATATGCATCAGATGGTTTAATGAATGGACTGCAGACGGTCTGCTGGTGTGTTTGAGGCTGAGACTACAGTGGCCATGACATCTGTATGGCTGGATTTTAGTAAGCTGCCAGTTTCTTGCAAGCACGTCTATCTGATTCAAAGAACAAAAGCGCCCGAGGACTTCATCTAAAACTTTAACCAAATGGTACAGAGACGGAAACACTGACATTCCTGACTAGAAGTAATGCTGTTTTCCTCTATAATGTTTCCCTGCTCCTTTTTATCTCCTCCTTTTTGTCCTCATTTATATTTAATGCAAAATTGACACCGCAAGAATCTGAAACAAAGCAGAAGATATATAGAGGACGTTAAGTCCAACATACCCGAACAAGATGTTCAACAGCAGATGTTTGGTGGTTATGCTCCAGCTGTAGGGCGCATTCATCTATCTTTAAGCAGAGCCTAAAGACAGATGACTCAAATTTAAAACAGCAGAAGTCATAAATACAATAGAGGTTGTAAATCAGGAAATACAGAATTCACCAAAGGTTGTAGGTTGAGAAGGGCTAGTTGGCAGGAAACTTTGTGCCTGGGCTTTTATTGTCGTAATTTATAAGCCAAAACCTTAAGATATATGCCAAATTGTCAATAAAAAATAAACCTACTTTGAAATATATATCCTGGAGTAAACATTGAAAGTAGACCAGATTGTCTTTCCTATACAATATAAAAATCCATGCATTGATCTTTAATTAAAAACATATATATAAACAACCGCAGTACAAACAACTCAAATGTCCATATGCCAATATGCATCTTCTTATAACAAGCCGAGTTATTTTTATGTCTCGTAAAAAGGGCGCTACAATTTCCATTCCTTATGGAATTATGTCATTCTAAAAGCACATAAAATTGTCGCGTTAAGCCATTAGCTCAAGAGAGAGAGCTCAGCCCAGCAGTCTCTAATGGAAGATGAAGAGTGATTGGTCCTGCCGGGCTGCCTGCAGCCCAGACTTCCTCCATCTGATCTTTACCTCCGCGTATACATCCATACTGAGCTATAGCGGCGACTTGTGAAACTCAGCACTTTCCGCTTTAATGACCAGGGCTCAGCAGTGCTTCATTACAGAGGCAGATCAGTCTCATATAATTCAAAGCCGACCGCCAAGACGCACTGGGTGGTTAGGGAGGTGCTGCCTAATGAGGTTGCGCGCACCTGTGTGGCCGCTACTCCGCTTGTCATGTGCTGTTACTCAAAGCCGTCTTCATTCCAAACAGTCAGTTTTTTCGGAGTGCATCACCATTCGTGTGTGCAGATCATGTTTGTCAGATCCTCGCATCTAACCGTCCTGTCTTCAAGTGGGATCGTGGATTATCGCCATCCTTCACACGGCACGCTGCTAATCACAATTATGCGATCGCTGGCAACAAGAAGCCAAAGAGAGCGGCACCAGATTACAAGCCTGTTTGTCTGACAGCCGATTCGCATTAGAGCACTTTTTTTGTGGTCTCTCTCGTATACGAGCCTGCCAAAACAGCTGTATCAGAACAGGGCACAGCATAATTATCAACCCATGACGGTAATGACCAATTTATTCCCCGTCCCCTCCCGCGAGGGGAGCGGATCGCTTGGTTTTCCGATGACGGGGCCGTTTGTATCGCGATCCCGACTCGGTTTATTGACCTCTCAAAGGTCTGCCCCAGATGATCCAAACTCCACTGGATAATAAATAAGTTGAGCGGAGTGGATACAATCCTTTTCTTTCCTTCTCTTTCTGTCTTTTATAGCACAAACCCTTCATCAGTTTCACAGACATCACACAGTGGGAGTTTTAAAGTCGGGATGTATCCCAGCATGATTTATTTATTTGGTAGGTGTTGCTCTCCTATCATAGAGGTTCGTATGACTGTGCTTTGGTTAGTGATGCTTTCACTGACACAAAGATTCGGTTGAGCACAGCAGCGCGGCATACGCTGGCAAAGCCCTTTGTTGAAAACGTTTGACTGCACTCTGCATAACTTATTTATGATTTGTATTCGGGACAATGACGAAAAGAAAATCACAGCACATTATATTTATTTATTTATTTATTTATCCTTTCTGTGCCGCACGTAGCTATGGGGTTTTTATGGGTTGGCGAAGCGCTTGTTTGCCGCCGTGTAAGAAAAGCTTGGTGTTTTGTAACTCTTGGAGCATATCCATGTGATATGAGCGCAGATGTAAACGTTTACTATAAAATTGTGGCAGCTGTCACGGTTGTGAATTTTTGTCTCATGGATATTTGCAATTAACAATGTTTTGATATGCATCTGCGTTCATTTGGAATGCTTGCGCAGTGTACTGCTGCACCAGAAAGAGATAAAATATGATAAAAAGACATAAAATGAAAGGACAAATATTTGAAAGACAAAATGTGACTTTACAATGTGTGTGTACAATGCACAGTAATTGTAGTCATGGCAAATATTTTCCAGTAGCCTGAACAACGGCAGAAAAACCTGAACTTCTGTTTTTATGATTCCATTGTCAACTACTGTATGTTTGAGCTGTGCCAAACGTCTGATAATTCATCATTCATCCCCAATGACTTCAGACCCTCCAGACTCCTGTAACCTCCCATGCAGAATGAATTAACCAGGCGTGGGATAGGTTTAAAAAAGTCATCTTCCTATTTTTTTCTTTTTTCTGTAGCTATGAGGGGCTGGAAAAGAAGCTGAGGGAGGTTTTCACAGAGAGAACAGGAATTTTACGACAACTTTCTAAAACATCAAAGGAGCTGGACAGCATAAAGGGTAACCTGCAGGTAAGACCTTCTCCTCCCCCACAGGGCTGGCCGTGTGTGATTTATGTTGCTTTGAAAATCAGACTAATCCACAGTGCATCTTTGTTACATGATTTAATGCTCGCAGATGGAGGCAGATTTGTTTACCTTTGTGAGGACACAAGTGAGAGAGGTGTCTCAAATCCAATTTTCAAACAATTTGTAGGCACTCGAAGATGTCACACTAGCTGTAAGGCTCTTTATGACATCTCTTATGCTTTGTCTACGCTTACTTGTTACTTTGCAATTTAAATTTTCCCAACTTCTCTCCTTTATGATTCATACGTAAGCACTTTTTTCTGGTTCAAAGGAATGTTGAACTTATTTGAGGCGGAGGTTTGACTCATTTTTCTGAAGACTTGTTTGTATCAACAATGTATTTAACGATGGAAACAAATCCAAAGTTTAGATGAATCAGTCTATAAATGCCTCTGGTGTCTTACGGGCTCAGATCAATTTGAGAAACGCAGCAAGATTGAAAAGGTACAACAAAAATAAGTAAATAAACATTGACAACATAGTCAAGTTTTGCTCATCTTTTTACTAAAGCTCGTCAATTTCCAAATTCACAGAATATGAACATATTTTTCTGCTCATACCGTAATTGCGGTAATTCATGCACATCGGTGATACACAAAACACATAATAGTAATATTAAAATGACAGTTTAACCAATGATTATACAGGCGCCTATAAAGAACAAAGCTGCATTAATGCATCTGGCAAGCAAACCTGTAACCCAATGCTGGCACATATGGAGACTGATTAGCCACAGAAAGAATGCATTATTCCAGGCAAATCCATTTTAGGCTGCTGGCAACTGAGCCACTCAATCAAGTACTTGATTGCCTTGTCCAATGGCAGTCAAGCAGGCACTGGTCCCTGGGAAAACCCATACGCTCCTTGTGCATTAAACCTAATTCGTAGAACGATTTATTGTTCTGCTCAAGTGTTGTGAGTGTTAATGGATGAGAAGAAAACAGCATAAATAAACCTGACAGAAATAGCTCGACAGTTAATATGTCGAGCGTCTTTTTTGCTTCGTTTTGAGAAATGTATCGCCAAATTGGGTCATTGCGATTTTAACGCAGTTGTGTCTTTAAACAATCTCGTGCATTAAAATTCTACAAAGCACTCTGTGAATCTGTAAACCGCTTCTCTCCTGCGATGCCTGCATGAGAGTGCATGGTAATGACCAAGTAAGTTTAATGGGTCTGTCAAGACGCGATGCGGCTGTGCTCCAGGATGCAGGAGTAGCAGAACCTCAGGGGCCACGCTGCTGGATTGCGTCCTGGCTTGCTGGGCCCGTGCCAGGCTGCAGGATCTCTGGAGATGAAATCAGAGATCTCCAGTAAATTTATTGTAAAATCACAACCAACCATAACCCATTTAACATGATCGGTTTATACATGTGACCAACAAACCATTTGGTGGAGACGATTTACTGTCCATACTGTTTATTTTGATAATGAGATCTCCCCAGAGTGCCGCTCATCATCATTAAACTTCTCCTGATGGAGCCTGTAGTCTTGGCAGAGCGGTGCGGGTCTGTGTCGGCAGATCACTGCCAGCTTGGCCTGAACTGACACCGCAATGCCAATTTCAATACAACTCAACAGCTGCACAGATGGTCTGCCACTGACGGAGCTTTGCTGCTGTTGCTTACTGGAAACATAGAAGGATCAACAAAGTGGGGCTGAGACAGAGAAACTGTGATGGCTAATACATGACATGACTGGGGAGTCCTGAAGTTTGTTTCTATAGGGATGAATGATAAAAGGGGTACTGTTGATTTAGGTGTTTCTGTGCCCATGATCAGTGTTGAGTAAAATGACTTCTGCCATGGGATTACAAGTTACGTTTTACAAACTACAATTCAATATAATCAATAACTCAATTACATTTTACACTTGAGTTGCTTCTTTTTATCTAACATATCTTTATTGGGTGTCTCATGCAAAAACGTGTATTTCTGAAACTACCCTTTATGATAAACATCTAAGTTCTGCTTTAAAGTCTAACATTGATCATAACAAACTACTGTAGTTTAACTAGTAAAGTTTGCTAGTTAAGTAGTATTTTGCAATGGATATAAGACTTAAATATTTGGAAACCAAGGAACTGTATTGCACCCTGGGCCTCTATAAGTTATTTTTATGCTGTTTGTGGTCAAATGAGGAATAAGACCTCTCCATCCTCTATGTAAGTGCCTGGCTGTGATCTGTCCGCTCTCGCCTTCCCCTTTCTCCCAGAAATGACATAAAGGCTTACTTGTGCATATTTAGCCTCTGGCTGAGAAAGCTCTTTCAAAATGTATCGTAAAAGTTGCCTAATAGGTAATCGATGTATAATCAATGTAATCCATAAAAATCTGATAACATGTATGTGTTTCCAAGCAGTTGGTTTATGTAAACCGATTACAGAATTCTGATTACATGTAATCTGTTACTACCCAACATTTTATTATTTATTTACCTTCTATATGCCTCCATTAGTTGGTGTAATTAATCAATACATCATCTATCTCCATCAGTATGCAGATGATATACAGCGCCACTTGTCACTTGCTTCATGTGCCCACAAATCAATTAGCATCATGCTGGACAGCACAGAGAGCATCAGTGTGTTGATGTTAAAGCACTCTCTGCTTGTTATTGATAACGATACACAAAGAGAGTCTATTATATATATATATATATATATATATATAATAACCCCCATATCTTTGAGGGCCAATAATCACAACAAGAATTTAGAAATCATAGTTGACAGCAAGCTTAGTCTAAAGAACATATTGGCAATGTCTATAAAACCGCATATTATTCCCACATCTCCAAAATGTGTGATACTCTTTCCCCTGCTGACAGTGACAAACTCATCCATACATTAGTCACATCCAGACATTACTCCAGCAATAGTGTTTTGGCCAGTTTACCAAACAGTTCAATCAAACACTTATGAGAGATGCTGACTCGTTTAAAATGAAGAACCACATTACTCTGGCAATTTAATCCCTTCACCGGTTACTGCTGTCTTACAGAAACGATTTCAAGATCATCCTAATCATTTTAAAAGTCCTCATTGTGTTTCCCATACGTATATTAGCTCTTTGATTACGAAACACACTCTTAGTTCACCTGGATCATCCGATCTCAACCCGTCAATATGAAAAGTGATCGACCACTTTTCAGCAATCTGTAAGCACTGTTTTAAAAGGTACTCTATAAATAAATCTACTTGCTGCCCGTGATCAGGGTTGTAGCTATAATTCTGTATGTTGCTCTGAGCGCTTAGCATCAATATTACTTTGTTTCCCTCCCTTTTACCCCTAGAGGTACATCCCTGCCCGTGACTGCTCGTTGATTGTGGATAAAAATGAAAATTACATCCGATTTATTCACGTTTTAATTACCATTAATAATGAGGAATCGTAAAGCACGTAAATATAAAAATGCTTTGATGTAAATTTGAAGCATAATAGTGGTATAAATCTGAATGAGAACGTTTGAATATCCATTTCCTGTCCTTTCGCGATTTGGCGTTCCATTATTCATGTTTATAAGTATGCTGATTTCAGAAAATGGAAATTAGGCTATGATGAGAATTAGTGAGATTTCCTATCTCTGATCACACTGATGTTTCTCAGAGGAGGGAAACAGTTGCCTTTGACCCGCCTTATAAAGCAGCACTTTTCAAGACGGCTCTGGGCTTTGCAGGCTTATTGAAATAAATCAGCTTTACAGAAGGTGGTCATATCTTTACACATGGAATCTGTCATGCCAGATTCTGATAAACAACTCTAACGCACAAATATGTAATATCATAAAGCACACTTTACTGTTTTTCCCGATAGACTCTAAAGAATAATGACGCCGTGCCCAAGAAGGATGTGCAGAGAATCTTGGAGCTCAGTCACAAGCAAAGGTAAGCAAACCTTTTTTGTGCTCCATTATACAGGTTCTCCGATCTCTCTAGCTCCTCCCATTAATGCCACCGTGTCAATCAACCATTGATCTGAGTCACTGTATGAGGGATTTGTGAAAAATTGGGCTTTAGAAGTAATACCGTCAGACTAAAATTAACAGGCCTCCATGTTCCTGATGTCAGACATTTGTGTTATTACCGCCAAATTAATCAGAAAATAAACAATGCAAGTAGAAAACACGGCTTTGCTTGTAATTTAAGGACAGGGATCTCAGCCTGTGTGTTATTTCAGTCAGCTCTGGGTGAAATGAACTGTGCAAGAGAGGACGATTTGTGTTCTTTAATTAATTACTCACTCTCACACACCAGCACCAGTAATTAGAGACTGTTAGCAACTGTTTACATGTAAACGGCTATAGACAGATGCTCCACCATTTGTTGTATCTAAGGCTCTCCGACGACTCTCTTCTCTATTTCAAGAGCAACAGGGTTCTTTAACACAGCTTATACGGCAGAACTGTCTTGGTTTAAATCAGATTGAATTGTCATGGGTTCTCAGTGTTAAAGAACTCTTCACTTCTCTTCAGAATACTCTTGTGGCATTATGGCAACAGATTGGATCCATCAACGTTCAGCCATGTTGGCTGCAGAGAGTTAGTGACAGAATTCAATTTCCCCAAGTGTCAGGTGTGTGTAATGGCTTCTATTTTTAACCCCAATCAACAGTAGACAGATATTGAAATTCAGGGCAGATGTGGTGAAGTTTCTGACCTTCACTCTCTTGATTAAAATGACAATACAAGAATGCAGTGAAAATATGAGCAGACCATCCTGTGGACATCGGTGATTGTGGAGTCAAAAGAAGGACATTGGACTGTGCTTTATTTTGCCTTGTGAAACGGCACATGGCGACGTTTCTTGGACGCACGGCACGGTTATATCAGATTATTGTTTGGACAAATTGCTTGGACAATTCAGTCACTGATATAAATGAGCCATCTGCTTAAGTAATAGGAAGCAAGACCCTTGCGTCTCACCAAACTAAAAATAAAACTATAAAATGTGGCTGCAAGCAACAATTTATGAGATCCAATGGGTGAAGGATACCGTCGTAAAAAAATAGATCAAATGGACATTAGGGCCCCGTCCAAAATGACGCTTCTGATGTGGGCTTATGTCCTTTGCTCGCCTGTGTCTGTGAGGTCCGCCAGACTGTGGAGGCTCTCATTTGTCATTTTATGATTTAGAAGGGCACCATTTGTGGCCACTAAGTGCTGTTTTGTAAAGCCTGCTTTGGTCTGGCTTCCACAGTGGACTTCAACCCAACAGTCTGTGGCATTCAGCATTCTGAAACCGAAGTGTGAACCTGGAGGACTGCAAGGTTAGAGGGTGGCAGTTTTGGCGGGACCTAAGAGATTTATGTGTTTACAATTGCAAATTAATTAAGTTCTGGGTTTTGTTTGTTTTCTGTGGTGTTACACTGTAGAACCGTTTATCAGTAGACTCCTATATGCCTGATAGGGCTTGTGTATTTTGTGTGCTGATCTGTAACCATGCAGTTCAACATTGACAGCTGTCACTTGACATTACTTGCCTATTGCTCCCAAAGAAATTGATTCATTTAGCATG
>JAZGTJ010007024.1:0-23702 GCA_036877575.1 Botia almorhae
CTCTCTCTCTCTCTCTCTCTCTCCCCCTCTCTATTTGCCTTCCCTCTCTTTCTCTTATTTTCAGTTATCTCTCCTCTTTTAGTTGTTCCTCTTTTTAGTTCTCATCTCTCTCTCTCTCTCTCTATCCACTTTTCAGTTGTCTCTCTCTGTCTCCGCTGATCCAAAAACTCGAGCACTGTTTGTCAAGTCCCTCTCCAAGCTTGTGTCCTTGAGAAACAAGTGAAGAGCAAAAGAGCTTTTGAAATTCATTTGAGTGTCTGTTTCTTCTGGTGAGAACTGGCCAGACTGTTTGTTGACATGGCCGAGTGTGCGCGCCCGGGTTTCGTATGACTGCATCCAGTGAGATGTGCCTTTTAACTGTAAGATGACCAGTTGTACCGTCGATAAACCCTGCGATACATCAGCAGGTCTGCCAGCCGTGCTGCTCTATTCCTCTGATAACAGAACAGAGCTCAGCTCTGTTACCACTGTTTGTCCCGTCCATCTTGAGACTCTTTAAGTTTGTCTGGGAAAGAGGCCTGATTTTCATGTTGTTCTGCAGCAGTGCATCTCCGCTGATAGGTTGCGACACAAAAATATATCGCACAGAGGTAACAAAGCTAAATATAAATGATAAAATGCCATGTAATTGTGTGTAGCTGGTGTACGTTGACCACAATGCGTTTTGCCACAACTCCAATACAATTTGAGATGTTTCTTCTACAGCATCTAGATCGCAGTGTGACCTTGGACCTGCTGGTGTATCTTCTCCCACTACTTTATCTCTCGCCTCTCCCTCACGCGGTCCTCAGTCTGCTGGTTTTCACCCCCTTTGAGTCGCGACAGGCCCGCGTCCCTCCGTCTCTGCCTTTCTTAAATGAAAACACAGGCCTAATTTGTGTTGCTATGGAGGAGGATGGTTCACTCTCGGGCCCCATCGTGGTGCGGCACCCCTCTCTGCTCTGGAATTCTGGGAGTTAAGGGTGAGGGAACAGAAAAGGCTGACTGCGCTGTGTGTGTTTGGATTGCGCCTGATCTGCGTGTCAAAGCGCCATGACTGTGAACTAGCCAGCTGTCTTCCGTGATGAATGGCTAGTGATTTTACTGCTTGTAGTGTTGCTGTTGGAAATGCGCAGGACAAAGGGGAATTTTCATAGAGGCTAAAACCAGTATCTGACCAGAGGCTAAAACCAGTTTCTGAGCCTCTCTGACTCTTTTAATGTGCAGCTAATTAGTGGAACGTTGATGTGAGAGCAGTCCAGTTTTTGGGGTTTATAGGGTGAATGAATGAAAGAGAGATATGATGGATTCATAACCGATCCTTTAAAGACTCGCTTGCATCAGCAGTATATACAGAAAACTAGATTTTTACATCTGAAGAAAAAGTGATTGTTGCTTGCAAAACTGTCACAATGCTAGCGGGTTGTGTGTGTGGTTGCCAGGGTGTTGTTATGCAGTCTCTTAAGGGGTTCCAAGTGGTTATAAGTGTGTGTCTGCTTGTAGTTGCTAGCTGTTTGGGGTGATTCCTCGCTAGCCCAGATCGAAAATGTTCACTCCAAAGGTTTCTCAAAAGTCTTTATGAGTCCCTACCTAATTGTAAATATAGAGCATTTTGTACCCTTATGTTGGATAGCTCAGGAAAGTTACAGAGATATTGTTCTACAAATAGAAAATTGTAGCTAAAAAATGGGATCGGGCAGTTTATTTTATTGTTGTAAGAGAAGCGTAATTATTATGAATGTTGCAACGATTGTAATATGAAGCAAATGTTGCGCTCCATGTGATTCAAGCTGGTATGTTCCAACGTCACATTTGCGGCCACATAAACAACATGCTTGTTGAATCAAGCCCCGAGTTTATAACCAGTCTTACGGGAACTGGGACGCTGTCAGCAGATTCTTCTGGTTTATATGAAAATGTTGTATCCCATAATCGCAGATGTGATCTTTAATCACTGGGTAACTGAAATATCTCTAAGCCTGTTACTAAGAAGCATTCGTTTCTGGTGTTGTCTGTTCTCCGTAGACCATTACTAGTTGAGTGATGCGAGTCATGGTTGGAATTAGTGACGGTTAAAGCGTAGTTTGTCAGTAATGCTGTACAGCTGGTAGAGACATGCCAACAGAATGAAACGAAAATCTAGTTCTAGTTAATAGTTAATACTCGTGTGCACTCATCGGTTTACACGTTTATAGACTTATTTGAGTGTGACTTCACACCTCTGGTTTTAGTAGTAGTTTAATCAAATATATAATTGGTCCATTTTGTTTTGAAGTAACGGATTTCAAAATGATCGTTTTGCATAGAATTGAAACACTGTTGTATGTTGACTTCACTCCTCCGCCCGTTTTATTTGGAATTTGTATGTTGTATGTAGTGACCATAATAATTGTCTTTCATTGGCTAATCTCTCAACTGAAACTTGCAGTTGATTGGCTGAATGTAAAAAGAGGGTGTGTTCTAATTTAACTGTGGCCGGGACGTTTCTCCTGCTGACAGCCATAAAACTGTTATTGTTCTCTTCGGCAGATGGATGGAGATCCTTTATTCTGAAGCTACTCTGCAAAAAGTCTTTGCAGGGTTTGGAAAAGCCATGATGCTCACAAATCGACTCCAAAAGTCACTAGAAGGTCCCTTTATTTTCAGGACTGGAGTTGTGAAACAGTTTTGGTTCTTCTGAGCACTTTGTTAGTTGACTCCATGTGTCGCCAGTAATCTGAGAGGTACAGCAATTTCTCACTACGTAAACACAGCTAGCTAGTGAATTTGTGACCGAAAAAGGTCCAAGACATCACCCACCCACATTTGTCTCATCAGGCTCCACTGAGCAGTTGGAGATTATTTGCGGTGGGCTTCAATTGACCTAGTTTGGAGAAATCCTTGTTGACCTAATTTGTGGATGACTTGCTTGTTTGAATCCCAGCTCCTCCCCCAACTACAGTCTCCGCCTCCAACTCTTTTTCCTCTATTTATTGTTTTTTGCTCAGAGCTCTCTGCAGCTTCGCCCTGGAAGGCTATGGTGACCCCTTTGTGCTTCCTCCACACGGTTAAAGGGCGTTGGAGAGGGGCTGGAGACACCCATTGTTGTCCAAGCTTTAGTTTGAGAGCCCCTCACTTTCCTTGACAATTACGCACCAACCCAGACCCCGCCCCCTCTTGGCTTGGACCCTTTAGGGGCCGACTGCTGTGTCTAAAGAGAGATTGTGTTCTCTATTGTGAGCTGGGCTTACAGCTACCTTACACTGCACACCTACCCTCACACATTCAGAGTCACACAATGCAGGGCTGGAAGGGACCCGGAGGTCTTGTGTTAGGGGTGGGATGCTGTTGAAAGAGAGGGGGGTGCTATTGTCTCCCGGGCCTGCAGTTAAAGACAGGTCTAGTCACAGCAAGTTGAGAATGACCCCCCCAGTCAGTCATGTCAACCAGTTTATCAGTTGCTGCAGCCATCACTGCTTGTCTGAATGGAGAGGAAACTGCGTATGGTGCCTTGGATCCTTTATAGCTTTAGTTTCCTTTATAGTTTTGGCTTTCTGAGGTGAGAGGCTTTTTTGGAGCCATTGAAAGATCTACAATGCACAAATACTTATTTTTGTGTATAAAATATAACTATAAAATTCAGTCTCTCTCTCTCTCTCAATCTATCTTTCTCGATAGATGGATGGATGGATAAATGTTTGTAAGAACCATTCTTACATAAATGCTCATTTAATTCCATGCCAAAACATTTGTGAATTTCGCCTTTAAAAGAATGAAGGACAAAATGTGCTGTATTCATCGACAGAGCTGTCTGTAGATTTTGGAACTGACATGAAGTTCCAAACGATCAATTATGTTGAGTGATGTTACGGATCATCTGAAAATAGCCACATTTTCTGCATCATCTTCAGTGATGTCACTCTGCAGTGGACTGGAGGACATGCAGAGAGCTGTTCTCTCAGCAGAGACCGGCCACGTCCAGGGACTCACAGCTGCCAGGTGTAATTTGCCTTCCTCCTCGGGGGTGACATTTAAATCTTTTTCTTGTGGGCGATGCAGTGAAGTTTCACCTTTTCAAACATGTTATTTACTCTATTTTTTTTTTTTTGATGCACACAATCTGCCCTCCAGGACTTGGAGGTATTATAGACTTTGCTGGCTGATGGTGTATTACAGCACCAATAAAAACCGGATAAACATTTATCAGAAGCTGTAGTCGTACAGGAACTCCATTCGAGTTTTTAAAGAGCTCTGCTCATGCAAAACCGAAGCAGTCGCGGTTTCCCTCACGCCCTGATAAGATGCAGCTGAAGTACCTCAGTGTGAAGTTCTGTCGAGCGTCAGTGTAAACAGGAATGACCGGCAGTAAAAGATAGTGGAGATGATGCTTTGCCTTTTTGTAGATGTGGTGTGGAATGCTGGAACCTTCCTTAACGTCATCACAAACGATTCCTCCGAGGCTTCGTCTGTTGGCGTTGGGCTGATGAATTTATAGCCCTGTGAAGTTTTCGAAGAATTTGTTCATATCTGGCATTGCAGTGGGTGTTGGGCAAGAACTTGTCTAGATGGTTTTGTGCTTTGTGATCTCACCTCCCCACAGAAGAGAAAACAGCCCGATCCTTTTCCAAGAGGTTCTTGTTTTCATTCAGAAGCAGAACGTGGGTTCTGGGGTTCTGGGAATGAGATTTGTGTGTCTGTTGTGGCAGTTGTTTCAGTTCTTTTACAGCGTCCCACACGACCTGCGTAAATCGTGACCAGGAAGTAAAGAGTTAAAGGCCGCGGTGACCGGCGCTATTATGCAAGCTGTTAAGCGAAAAGGAAGTGCATTACAAAATGCTGAGCTCAGAGGTCTGGCGCGCGGCCAAGCCTTCGTTTTTTCTTTGCCACAGCTGAGGGCTTTCTAAGCTTCCCACCCGTGGGTTCGTCTACTGTTTAGGAATTCTCTCGCTCGCTCTCGCCCTTATCCCCACCCCCGCCCCTCTCCCTGCTCGCCCCCCCCCTCGTGTTGGCATGTCGTCAGCAGCAGTCGGGCGGTTCAGCTCTGGGCCAGGCACGGTTATGGGTTGGGTCACACAGGGGCGTGTCAGTGGCACGTTTTTGTGTGTGTGGATTTACTAGGCTGTACTTTAGGAGTGTAGCTCTAGAAGTTATATATATATATAAATGACCGAACAGCCCTTTAGCGACATGCCTGTTGATGGCTAAATAACTTGAGATGTTCGAGGTGTGGGTTGGTCTGTTATGATAATTCGCTTCATATGAAAACACTATGTCTGTGGTATGACCCCGTTTTGATAAGGCGTGTGTGTGTTTACCCTCATATATTAGGGATAAATTTGTACCCCAAGGTCAGCAAAACCTGACAAATCTGAGCAAGTTAGGGTTTTTCTGTTAGGTTTAGGTATATTGTTTATAACTAGCTGTGTATAAAAACAATGGAAGTCTATGGAATGTCCCCATCAAGATAAGTAAATGTGTGTGTGTGTCAGAGAGGGTGAGAGGTTGTGTGTGTGTGTGTCAAACAGGGTGAGTGGGTGCAGATGAGTGACTGCCAGCGAGGTGCAACATATCCCTTGTGGCTGCAGCGTCAGCTGAGTGAGAAGCAAAAGGGGCGGGGCTGTCTAAAAGGTGGGCGTGGCTGGCCTCTAGCCTCCCAACCTTCACCGCATTCTCTCTCTCTCTCTCTCTCTCTCTCTCTCTCTCTCTCTCTCTGTCGTTGGTGCGTGTCGTTATGTGCATTATTAGTCAAGTTTTCCAGTCAGTTAGTCTGGGTGTAAATTCCAGTCATACTAACTGAGCAAGCGTGTGTAAGGGGAAGTGAAACGCTTGCTTAAGTATGCACACTTCAGCCCTGTATTTCACAGATAACCACTCGGTTTCCTAAACCTAAAACTAGTTAAGTCAACATAACATCTAACTTTTGTGGTACATATATCTGGTCTCTGTGAGAGTCATTACTTCATAGATTATTTATTATATACATAATATAAAAATATGTGTGTGTTAAATATTATATATATATATATATATACACATACATACATTATCTTGAGGAACATCTTGTTCTCCGCCTCTTACACATAGCAATCACTGATATTATGTGGCACAGGGTTGCAGATACACTTCTTCTGCGTACGTGGCTGCTTCCTATTTTTAAAAGCCATTTGGCCCTCACCACCAGGGCCCTGATGTACAGGGAGGGGTCCAGTGCTGAGAGCCACACACCCCTCCCCGGAGCCCACACCTCACCTCAGCTCGTGGGATGTACAGAGACGGGCGAATGATGGTCGCGGTGTGGTAGACCCATGCAGAGCAGTGCGATTACTCACAGTGAACAGACTGCAGTCCTGATAAACACATCAAACTGATCTCACGTCAGTTGCACGGACATGTTTTCACCCAGTTTATTGCTAGAAAGTTTCAGCCTCAAGTCTGTCCAACCAAAACCTACTAAACTCGCTCAACCTACTAACCATTAACACTAAACGTTTGGCATTTTTGTTGTGTAAAGATGAGATTCCAAATTGTTTAACATGCCCTAGGAAGTAGCTGCCTATTCAGATAAGGCAGTTAAGTTCGTTTAGGAAAAGAGCGTATATCCTGTTTCTAACTAGCACCCTTTATCTTTGTTACAGACTGATGGTTAGCATGGCGTGTGTCTGCGCATGTGTCTGCGCGTGTGTCTGCGCGTGTGTCTGCGCGTGTGTCTGCGCGTGTGTCTGCGCGTGTGTCTGCGCGTGCAGAGCTTCAGGCCTGATCTTGCTAAAAACTGTTCAGCTAAATGCTAAGTGTGTCTCAAGTAGATTAGCATGTCCCTATCAGGCTGTGCTGAATGTCGGAGATGTTTCCTCACAATGATGGACGAGTGCTCGTGATAAAGGCCAGAAGTGATATATTTAGGAGCTCTTGCAGTCATAGTTTGTGCTCAAGCTGTCTTCTTTCCAGACCTTTAGTGAGGTTTCTGAAGCTTCAAAGAAGATTTTGAGAGCTTAATATATTTTATATTTTTGGTATGTTTTTTTTTGTTTGTTTTGAGATAACATACCCCAAAATATCACAGCCACTACAGTTTTTGTTACTAAAGAGAACTGTATGAAATTATTCTCATAGTTTTCATAATTTTATTTCGGTATTGTTTACTAACATGAGAAATTTAAGAGAATTCCGGTCGCACCACAGCAGTGTTGAGATTCTGAGTGGCCATAATCCTTGTTTTCCCATGTGTTTCCAAGAACCTGGTTTTCCGTTTCATCTTGTAACGTGAATCAAAGTGTGACCCTCCCATACTGAGCAGGGTCTCAGAGACCACCCTGGGAAACAGGTGTAAGCCTGTTTTTTCTTCCCTTTGTAAATCTCGGAGTCTGCGTCAGTAGGAGGGGTTTAAGCTGTGTTTCTGGAGCAGAACTGGTTCTCTCTCGTGTGTTTTAGAAAAGCGATCCTCTGAGCAAACACACGAGGCCCTGAAGGAGGAGGTGGAGGCCCGGTTGGTCGGCGGGGCTCCGTACTACAGCACGGGGAAGGCTGATTGTTGTGAAAACACTGCTGGGCTGCAGCTGTGCTTTTCCAAGCCCCTGGTGCCAAAGGGGAGAAATCAGCCTGGTCTCCATTCAGACCAGCGGCAAGCTGTTTACTGATGAGACCACACACCGAGGGTTTTACGCACTTTTTCTGCCTGTTGGCTTCCATCAGGAAGGCAGAAAGATCTTCTGCTGTCGAGTAGTGATGTTTGTTAAGGAACGTGATCATGGACATTGAACTTTACATGTTCTTCAGCATGGTACATGTTACAAAATGATGTAAAGTTGGCAAAAAACACAGACTTTGGGTTCACAGTGCTCGTTTGACCTCTGACCTTATCTTAAAAGATGCCCATTGGCGACAGTTTTCTCTAGTGTCCACTTTCAGTGGCCTTCACCACAGGCAGATGAAATTCCAGCCTGCGGATCGAGGGATGTTTTCTGGTTTATCACTGAGCTTTATCCAGTAGTCCTTTCTCACAGACAATATAATCAGCCAAATACCCAGAATGCACCTCTCTGAAGTCATTATGTCTGACTGCTGGTGTTACAGTGGCTTATAGGGTTGTGGATATCGGATGCAAGGTTTTTTTTATTTTGCTAAAAAAATTGCCAATTTGTGGCTGTTCTCCTGACGTATCTCCTCTGGGACATGGAAATCATTGGGAATTTATATCGTTAACATAAGCGTGTTTTCATTTCCAATTCTTCCAAGATAATCCGCTCTGTTTAAGATGCCTGTAATATACGATTTTCCGGGATTTTCCAAATTTGATTAGTCAAGTATTTG
Source organism: Botia almorhae (assembly GCA_036877575.1). NCBI lineage: Eukaryota > Metazoa > Chordata > Actinopteri > Cypriniformes > Botiidae > Botia > Botia almorhae. The sequence continues at coordinate 8,266 of JAZGTJ010007024.1, forward strand.
GCAGGCCATGGAAAACTAAATTTGCGGATGTGTTTGCTAATATTCTGAAAGTTGTGGACCACAACTGAGTGATGCAATGCTTGCGGTCATTAATTTACTAATGTTTTTTTCCCAAATGTCTCAAGAGATCGGTTATTTAATTTGTAAGCAAGGAAACGGCCCTCCTCTGACCTCGATCAAGGTTTTCAGTTCCCTCTCAACTATTTTGTAACTATAAGTGGCTGCTGTTATTTGACTTATTTGATGTGTTGATATATTTTCAGCGTGTCGTTTTTTTTTGGTTGCAGTGGTGGATGTTAAGAGATATGGTAGTAATCACTCGCCGAGCGGTTTAGGAGGCAGGAACTGCTTTAAAGGGGCTTGTGATCTGTTCTCTTGTGTTTGGGTGGTCTGAAGAAGAAAATAAACTGGTTTATGTAGAACTGGTTCAGTTGACGTGAGGGTTTCAGCACGGTTAACTTGGTTTCTGGGACAACAGCTCAGTGTTGGGCTCGGGCTAAAATTGGCCACTTTTGAGACATTCTGGCCTCTTTGGGAACTCTCCAGTGACCACCCTAAAGGGCGTGATGGGGGCGAAAAGTCAGCATTTAATAACTTGCACATGAGTTTCTGAAAACGCCCATGTTTTCAAATCATGGGTGTTGAATTCTTTCTAGTTCTCCAGCTAGAGTTTTTTTAGTCTCGCAGAGTGAATTAGCATTAAAATGCCTTTGTGCTTTTGCTTTGCACACTGAAGATCCTAAAAACAAGCTGGTGTCAAAAGTGTTACTCTTAAGTTGTTAGTGGAACATTTTAAAAATGATACATCATTTAAAAAATGTTTAAATAATGTCATGAATAACCATGCAATAATGTTAATACCATGTCTAAAAAATGGATGCTTTGAACATTCCTAGAACTTTCGAAAAACATTTTTAATGTTTGTTTTTAAAGGAAACGCTATGGAAATGTTTTTGACATAACATTTATAGCTGGGCACTGGAACTGGTGAGCTACAAACACACTCACAGATTAGATTCAGTTTTATTCGTGCAGGGTTGGTGGGGAATCAGATGAGATTGTTTTATCTGTGTACTGGCCTAAGAAGGTAAACACCACAACATGTTGTGCATCATTAAGCGCTGTGTTTCTCTGCCATCGTTCCCCGAAGCAAACACTCCCTCCAGCCGATATCTTTCAGCATAATGGAAACCGCTTGTTTACTTGCACCGGCAACGTCAAGCAATGCATTGTGGGATTCCCTGTGAGAACCAGCAATGTGATTCGGCTGTAGCACGTTATTGTTTTGAATAGACTTTCTTTTCAGGCTTAGAACCCAGAAGAACCCGGAAGAACCCAGATGTACACATCTGCAGCAGCCAGACACGCTCGACGTGTTTATCCGAACGCAACCTAAATGCTCCTTGTTTAGTAAGCGTGTATTGCATTTCCTGACGCCTAATGCCACAGGTCTGTCTTCTGGATGTGTAGGTCAGAGCTAATTGGACATTTTAAAATGGAAATGCTTGAAAAGGTCGTTTTCGGTCTGGAAAGGTTAGAGGCGTGTCTTTTTGAAGGTCGGGCTTGGGATGCGTTCTCTGGGAACGCCGGGGCTGTCCGAAAACATTTCTGCTGCGGTTTTCACCAGCGTAAAAAAGCACCAGGCGCCATTCTTCTTCATTTACTCTGTCAGGGCTGTGAGAGCGACTCGCCCCGCTGTCGGCCGGGAAACAAGGAGTTATCAATCTCCTCAGCTCTGTGCAGTCAAGTCCTCACAGCAGATGTGTTTAATCCACTGGTGCCTCCTGCACACCAGAGCGATATCAGCTTTACCTCGCAAGTAGCTTAAATACACAATGCGTCGTTGTTTAATTCACTAGATCAGTCGTTTTTGAATGGTTTCGTTTCAGGGTTTAGATTTTGCAGTAGACACCAAAACAGAAATCTTTATTGTATTGAGCATCTCGAATGCAAATCCCAACCGCATCAACGATGAGAGCGAGTTCGAAACGCTCAAATCAGCGCATTTCGTTATCTTCTAGCAGCAACGCATTTGCATTTCTAGTTGCAATTTGCGCCCTCCCAAGTTGCGCATTAGCTATAGATTGTCCTGCTGTGCTAGTCTGAAGTGTGTGATATCCTTTGGGTTTCATCTGAGTGCTTTTAATAAAACTGACCATGGAGAAAATGTCTTAATTAAAGTCATACTAATTGTCTTGTTGCCCCAGCTATTCCATTAATGTTGCCTCTAACATTAGCTGCCGGGCAATAAATCCCCCAGCAGGAGGGGTCCTGACATAACTCACAGATCTATCAGCGCGCGCGTGACACGTCCGCCAGCCCGAGCTTATAAAACCGTGATATACGATGCGCGGCGTAATTATTTGTCATAAAACCCCAATAAATGTCACTGTGCCACGTGCAGGTACCCAGAAACTGTGTTGGCTGTTTCAAGTTGTGTGGTCTGTGTAGCATAGCTGCAAAAATTTACGTTAGAAAACGGTTACGTTTGTTTGAATTTTTAGGTGAATCTGACAAAAACTTTCAAAAAATGTTTAATAAATTCCATCACAAAATAAGTGCAAAATATTTAAATTTTCTTTTGATTTTGGTGTAAAATTTGACCCGGACGTTTTTTATTGCGATGTTTGTTTGTCTTGTACAGGATTTGTTCTTGAATAGCACTCTGCGCGGTATTGTGTGGAATTGGGTTTAGGAGCTCCATGTGGTTGCTGCTTTACGCCAGTTAGTCCAGCATACGAAATATGGAGTTTCATAAAGCCACGAGTGGAAGCTAATTATTTAGCAGTCTGTCACAGAACAGCAGGAAACACACAGCAGCCTTTAACCCGGGCTAACAGATGGCTTCTTCTGATGATCTGTCCTGGAAACACGGCTCCTCGCGCAATACAAAAACTCGGGAGAATTTGCGCTCTCCCGGTACGACGTCCTCTCCTGACGCCACTCGCTCGTTAAAGAGCTCCCCCGTCTCCAGACGAGCTTGTGCCAAAAAATAATTTGTGTGAGTTTGTATTGTCAACTTCTGTTTATCAGAGAAACTTTCTGGACTGGCTCATATTTCACCCCAAAAGCCAAAGGGATCATTTCAAGTATTTGTGCTTGAAGAAAATAAAGCCTATTTTTAGAATCATTAAGACATTTTGTAACTTGACCTTATTTTTGTGACAATTATACACATTTCCAAACTCCTCAGTAGGCTACTGTAAAAAAAAAACCCACTAATTACTGTAACAAAAAAGATAATCTTTTAATTAAATGGTACATTAAAAGTATGAAAGTATTAAAGTACAAAAAAACTGTTGTTTTACAGCAATGACAATTAATGACAAAACAACAAATCAAAGTAAAACACGTTTTGATAAGTCTTTGGTAACAAGTATTTGGGAGAAATTGTGCTTAATTGTCATTAAACTAATGTGCGAACACACGTAAATAGGCTTTATTGTTTGTTAAATACAATGTATTTTTTGGGGGGTGCAATGTGACCCGCACACATTTTGTCATGTCTTCACACTGTCCTGAAAAACTCAATCGAGTCTTTTGTTAAAACATCAACTCGCGGCATCGATGTCCACGTGCTGCTGTTTATTCATCTGGGCCGTGATGAATCTCTCGCGTTTGTTTATATTGGCTTCCCTATCTGCACTTTGCTTCGTTATTACCTTCCCTTTCCGCACGGAGCGTTTTAGAGAAAATAATTTTGATTATGAAGCTCACCGCTGAGCGTGTCGTCTGAGAGTTAGTGTGTGTGTGTAGTGATTGAACAGCTCGGGGTAAGTGACCGCCCTGAGACGCTAACATAATTAGTTGATTTGCGGCGCGATATACCAAACATCGCTGTCTTTGTTTGCCTCCTGTTTAGACAAACAAAAACATCGTTTCTTGAGACAGATAGCGGTTTGCGTTAAGGGATCTCCTTATAGCGTCTAGACATGTGTCGTGTGTTTGTTTAGTCTCAGACCGTCTTAAATGGTAACCCAGTTTAGCGGGGACGTTGCTGCATGGCCCAACGCGACACAAAGAGAGTCGTTTGTGCACCAGGTGGGCGTGCTAATCGCATCTTCATTTTTACGCACACCTGCGCCTGCCAGCATGCAACCTGAACCTGGCCAAAGCAAACAGGAGGTAAAACAGCACCTTACATAACTGCAACTGGCATAAACGAACAAACACGCCATCAGCCAGTTCTTGCGCGTACGACCCTCGGTGTAGCTAAGTAGCGTGGAGGAGAGTGTTGTGCTGTTCTTCTGTTGTTAAACGGCTCTCGGCTTCTTTTCTCAACACATCCTACAAGCAAAAGCTTTTCTCAAGTAATGAAATATATTTAGTGCTGTGAATAGTGAGCATATAGGTGGACACAGCTGTGTCAGCACATTCCAGAGGGATGTGAAACTTGAGTATGCATACTTCTCCTCTGCTTGTGTTCCAATATCGGTCCACTCCCATACTAACAGGATAAGTGCTAATAAAGGGATGTGATTGTTACCATTTAGTGAGGAGCAAAATTAATGTGACCTAAAATACAGAGACTATACACATATACAGGAAGGCACAGAGGCCATGATACATATATAAACTCCTCTTATATCCTCAATTCATGTGCTTCGTAGCACATAAACACAATTGCATTGATATATAAACCATACATTGACAAACACTTTAATGATCTGCAGAGCAGCATCACTGCAGACTGATCTCAGATCTGAGAGAGTTCTTGTTCACTTCACTTCCTGCTCAGGCTGTTTGTGATGAAGGGCAGAAGTGAAGTTAATTGCGCACACGCACTGTGTAACTACCTGCGCACATGGGCGGCCGGGACAGACTCGTTAGTGTCTGCATTATTTTCTAGTTTATGTACGATTCTCCGCCTTTTTTGGATCAACAACAAGGGCCCTTGAAATATTCAAATGAGGAACTGCATTATTCACTTCTGCCTTTCTAGTGGCACATGCCAGTCACAGAGCAACTCCGCCCACATTGCCCCGCCCCCCCGGCCAAATCTTCCCCAACACACACAGACGTCTGACGTCTGTTCACCAACAGTACACTGAAACCTCCACTTCCTCTCACTCTCCACATTGTATACCATTTAAGAGTTTCATCCAGACCAATTTTCCTTTGACAGAAAGTTTGGTGGTTTCTAAGGTGTTGCTAGGTAGCTGCTAGGATGTTCTAGTTAGTTTCTAGACAGTTGCACGGGGGTTGCTAGGTGTTTTGGGTGCAAATGGCAAGAAGACATCTAAAGAATGTCTTGGATAGTTAGACGGGCATTCACAAAAATTCCAAGCCTTTTCCAAATCCAATTCCAAGCCAAATTCCAAACTTTCTGTTTATGTAAGTTTAGTCAATTTAGAAACATAGTATAAAAGGACCTGAAGTATTGTGCCACATTTGTTTCATGTAACCTAGGAGAAGCTAAAATCAGACATTTTGGTCTCGAATGAGCAATTTGCTGGAACTCGAACCCGGGTTTGTACAATAACAGTATGCTGAGTTTGTAAAGGCAAGACAATAACTGTATCTTTCTCTGTCTCTCAGGTTTTCATCTCAGTGGCACAGTAACGGAACCGGCCACGTCGTCAGAACCGGAGATGGTGTGCAGCGTAGCCATTAGCTTCGACCGCTGCAAGATCACATCTGTAACGTGCACTTGTGGAAACAGGGACATCTTCTACTGCGCGCATGTGGTGGCGCTATCGCTGTACCGCGTACGGCGGCCCGAGCAGGTCAAACTTCACCTGCCCATCTCAGAGACACTTTTCCAAATGAACAGGGACCAGTTGCAGAAGTTTGTGCAGTATCTCATCACCGTCCATCACACCGAAGTTCTGCCCACGGCCCAGAAACTAGCCGACGAGATCCTCTCGCAGAACTCCGAGATCAACCAAGTGCACGGTAAGCGAATGAGTTCACAAACGCAACAGTATAAAGACTCTGTAGTATCTAACAAAAAATATACTTCGTAGAGTAGTTTAAACGTATTTGTTGTTTTGGGGTTCCGTTTTGTGTCGTTTTGGTTGTTTTTGTTTCATGTTTGATTTGTTAGAACACGTCTACACGTTTGTGGATTGAACTCCTATTTCAAAAGAACTTAAAAGAGTCTGTGTTACATATCGCCCCTTTAAGAATTTTGGCCCACAGCTGTGATGGGTCCCTTGCACATTTTCATACCATTTGCAGAGTTTCTAAGCGGTGTAGCGGCGCGAAGTCATTGGTGTTCTCAAGCATCATGGTCTCAGAGATTGATGACATAAATCTGGAGGGAGTGAAAGGCAGCTTTAGTCTCTCTTATCGTTTCGACATGAGGCACAATGGACATATTATATTTCTCTTTTGTCGGGAAGGGGAAATCTAAAGCGGATGTACCAATTATGGGGGGGGATGTCAGCAAACAGCAGATTTCGGAATGGGGGGAAAAGGAAGTGCTTTCATCAAGCCAGGCCTGTGTGAGGTCACGRCTGGAATGCAGGAAGTCAGTTTTATGTGGCGTCWAATAAATCTTTACTATAGACACTCGGCATTGTTGACGGCGCGTAAATCACGAGCTGTTGTTTGGGGTTGCGCGTTTCCGCGCTACGCTGCACGCGCGTGAAACCAATAAGACCAACTTTTGTCTGAATCACTAACACGTCGTCTGCTTTGAATCAGGCGTCTGTGTTGATTGTAGCAGAACTGAATTTTCGGCATTGCATCTGGTTTTGATTATCCAAAGCTTTAATCTCTAAGTGTGCAGTGTTTACTACTAAGTGAGGTCTATGTAGTAATGAAAGTAAATACTGCATTTGAGTTTTAAACGATCGCTGATGCCTCAGTTGTGTGTGTGTAAATCAGGGGCCCCGGACCCCACGGCAGGGGCCAGCGTGGACGATGAGAACTGCTGGCACCTGGATGAGGAGCAGGTGCAGGAGCAGGTCAAACTGTTCCTGTCTCAGGGCGGATACCACGGCTCGGGCAAACAGCTCAATCTCCTGTTCTCAAAGGTAGGTGGTAGAACTTCATATATGTATTGTGCGCATGGAACGCCACATGACCAAAGCGGATAACCGGTCTCACCGCATCTGCTTGTCAGTGAAAGTGTTAAGCAGCATGAACTGATGTTGATATCTGTGGATTTTTGCGGTGATCCGCTAACCTGGCTAGTTGTTTTAATTGTTGCCGTTTTCTTCTATTTTAATATTCGAATATCAGTGCACAGAAAAATAAACGTTTAGATTTTAAAACGGATGAAACAAAGAACGCACAAAAAACTAAGCTGGGCGGAAATTCGAAACTCGTTTTTCTTTCTCAGCACGTGACGTTCGACATAAAGCCTGTTTCTGTCTTTATCATCTCACAACGGTTTTAAACAATAAAATAAAGACTTGACTTTGCAGGTTTAGCACGCAATCTTATGCGGCGCATTTATGTGTGTGTGTAGGTGCGGGAGATGCTTAAGATGAGGGACTCTAATGGCGCTCGCATGCTAACTCTCATCACGGAGCAGTTCATGGCCGACCCGCGGCTCGCTCTGTGGCGACAGCAGGGAACAACCATGACGGACAAATACCGGCAGTTGTGGGACGAGTTAGGTGAGAACAACCCCATCATCATCATCATCATCTTCATTTCCAGCCTGACAACCAGCATCAGAGCTCAACAATTTCTGTACCAAAATCCTTATATATTCTATACACATTTATACACATATACACATTTATATGCACATATACACATTTAATATACACATTTAGCCCCAGTTTTTGACTTTCGCAATTTTTATCGCATTTAAGCTCTGCTTTGACCAACCTAATCTAGTTTGAGCTGGTCTAGCTACCCAGACTTGTGGCCCAAACCCTCCTGAAGACTTTTTTTTTAACAGGGAGAGGCGGGGAATTTGTAGAACTGGAAAGATCTGCAGCATTCGAATGCCACAGAATTTAACAGGCGCAGGTTTCATGTGGGTCTGGTCATAAGTAATATCGGTGCGAGGAAACGTTTCAAACGAGTGTGTGTGTGATCAGGGCCGGACGGTTGTGTTGTTGCACTCTCTCTGCGGCCTGTTTTGAGAGCATCTTCACGGCACTCAGCATCGGTGCAGAGCCGCGTTTAAAATCCACCTGCGTCTCTGAGGATGGCCATTTAGAGATGCTGCTGTTGCCAGATTGCATATTCGTAGCTCTTGATCAATATTGCATATTCTTTTGCCACTTAAAACCCTCCTGGGTGCTCCATCTAAAATATAGTGCGGTAAGCACACCGTAAGCGACCGTAGCACTCGAAACCGACGGCGCACTCTCGCCGCTTCCGAAGTGCTTCGTTCGGCCTGCGATGCTTCAATTACTGTAACTAGATCAAAACGCAAAGAGCCAAACAGTAAATGTTGTTTTACTGCAATTCAATCCACCCGGCTGAGTATATGTAGAAAATACATCCTGTTTTTTTGTCTTCCATCTCAGTCTCTTGCTGTCAGCACTATTGGAATGAAAGCACAGAGAACTGAAAGGGCCGGTAATCATTTTAATTGTGACTGGCTAGCAACGTCGCGCTAGCTTGCCAGTTCTCAAATCCTGTGATGTTTTATCAATTTCGCTTTGGCACAATCTTAGGACTCCGGGTCCCGGGGTGCGAGGCACCAAATCAGAGAGGGAGATAAATACCAGAGCAATGAACCCTTTATTAAAATCGTTTGCAATTCTGACGCAGTGTTGACCCAGCTATAGGTTGTAATAACGTTTCCCTAATGTTTCAATGAGTAACAGAAATGTTAAAAATGTTATTTTGACTGTTCTAGGAACGTTCAAAATGTGCAGTTTTTTTAACTTGTTTATAAGAGTTTTTTTAAACATTTTTTAAAAACTGTAACAGTTTTAAAACATTCCACTAACAATGTTAAAAATAACGTTTTTGATATATGAAGTTAAAAAAGTTCTACCAACATTACTGCACGAATGTTTTTAATAACTTTTACAGAAGAAAGTATTTTAACAAAATGATACTCTTTAAAAGCTTAGTTGTTAGTATGCTGATGCTCTTGTGTGTATATATATTTATATATATTAGTATATGTACATTTACATTTATGCGTTTAGCAGACGCTTTTATCCAAAGCGACTTGCAGTTCATTCATGTTATACATTTTGTCAATGCATGTGCTCCCTGGGAATCGAACCCATGACCTTTGCGTTGTGAGCACAATCCTCTACCAACTGAGCTACACGTTCTGCATTAAGTCTGGTCCACTTTCCAACTTATTTTCTGATTTATTTGGGGACACACTGTGATATCTAGCTGCTGCTGAGCATCTCAGACTGAACTCTGAGTACTTTCAAGTATTTGATCTGCCCCTCAACTCCGGCAGCCATTTTGAGAGCCGTTATATCCCCCTGAAGATCACACGGAGGGGTCCAGGTTCATTACAGAGGGGAGAAGAGAGGGAAAAATCTGCTCTCTCTCAGATGAATCATTATGGCTGTCAGGTCCTCTATGCCCCACCGTAATTGGAGAGCCTTCGTTATGAAGGCTGCCCCCTCCTCTTCCTCTCTGACAGGCACGATAATGCGGAGACCGTTTCATTAAATCCCGGACACTTAATCTGACACTGGCGGTCAGGTAGGGGCTGAGGATGAGGAGACGGCTGCCAGCGAGTGTGAGAGGGAGATTACAGCCCAGATTTATTCTCCTGCCCCTCCCAGCATTCCTCAGTCCATCCATCTTTTGCTCCCTCCGCTGTGAACGAGTCGCTTTTGTTGGGCGAACAAAGGCTTGTTTGCATCAGGCAGGTCTTGACGGCTAATCTGATTGGTTCGCTGACGTTACTGTGGTTTCCATTAGCGGTACGCTGACATATTAGCCATGTTTTGAAAACCAAATTGGGCCAAATTGTAGAAATAACGTTTGTACCCAAACGTACAGAAAACCACAGTGTCCTGATGATAAGACATAAAAATCATGAAACAGTGTATGGCCTCCATGAGCTCAGGAATGTTTGAAAACGTAAATATAATCGTTATTTTTTTGAATGGCCCATCATTTGTTTGATGCCACTGTTGCTGCAGAGATTAGACTCGTAATTATCAACCGACCTTCTTGTTTGACCCTTAGTGTCCAATTGCGAGTGTTCTGTATGCTAAACCAGGGGATGTTCTGGGTTCGAGACGGCTGTGCTGACAGTGGGGATAAGATTTAAAGTGAAAGCTCAAATTAGGTCCATGAAAGACACCGTCGAAGCGAGAATGGGGGAGGGGATGGAGTTAGCGTGCGTGTGCGTGTCTGCTGGTGCATGATTATGTGCATGAATTTATTCAGCGAAGCTCAATATTGTTTTAATTAATCTGGGCACAGGGGCTCGCGTGGTGAAAGCGACTCTCTTTCATGTAGGTTACGTCTGACGGAGAAGACTGGAAAATTAGGCCACGACTTCTCTCAGTTGACGTGATCACATTAGCGAGCGCTAATCCTTTACATTGTCCAAACACAAAGCCGTAGTTTAAGTGACTTCAAGACAATAGACGTAAATAGCCCAGCAGCGTCTTGATTAGCACGTAGCATACCTGCCCCCTTCTGCTTCTCGCCCACGATTGTAGTTTTTTAGACAGCTAGGGTTCGTCCGCTTCTGTCTTGGATGTGAATCAGAAGTAATTGAACGATTTTCGTTGGATGATTTCAGTTGACGATTCTTGAAGTACTTTAAATGAAGAATATTTCTCCACCCTAAATGATAATTGCTCGTAACTATAAAATATGTTACTGTTTCTGGTTAATATAATGGTTTTAGGACATCACGTACAACATTTTGTGGATTTGTTGGTGTTAATTTATTTTTTTTAAAGTCACAGAGATTTACGCAGTTTGTTTTGTGTGCGTCCTGCGCTTGCATGTTCCCGGCTGCGTATTTTCGGTGTCTTCCACTGTTGTCCTCCAGCCATCCAAACAAAGAGGCAAAACACACGTCCCCTCCCCCCCTCAAAAGCCTTCCTTATTCTCCCAGATCTCCTCCTGCTTGTCTTTCTCCTCCTTTCCTGTCTCTCCATCTCACTCTCCTTTGTATTCCCCTCTTTCTTTTCACGGCCATCTCATTTCTCTCCTGCCATCGTCCATTTGTCTCTCTCACTCTCTTCATGTCTCTCTCCGTCTCATGTTTTCTTCTCCTTTGCTCCTCCCCCTCTCCGTCTCTGGGTCTTGCAGGTATTCTCAGTGTGTCATTCCGAAGCACTCGGGGAGCGATTAAACCATCATACGCAACCCGTACGCCACGGCACTCGCATCAGGCGCCATACATCACTGCCTAATGCAGCCAATGGGATGAATTAACGGTGAAATGAACCTACGGGTTGGTGCTGTGAGCAAAGCCTCGCAACTTTAGCCAGCGAGGGACGATTGCGTATCGATCCGGCGCTTTATATGAGAGCGTTAACTTCTCTAGCTCTTTGGCTTTAAAATGGCCCGCGTTTCTGGATGGATGTCAGCTAACTGAGTTTCATTAGGTCCAGTTGGGGATCGTGAACATTTGGGTCAGTGAATGTAGGAGAAACTCCACTGTTATTGGTTTTTGTATATATCTGACACTACAGACTTTGTTCCCCAGATATGGGCCTCAGCCATTAGGAAAACCTATATCCATTAACCACTAATTGGTATTGGCTGCAATTTGAGAACGTAAATTCAATAGGTTTTCAGCAGAAAGCATGAAGTTACGTCACTTGAAATGTGAAGATGTTTATCGGCAGGATGTGAGAAATCATGTTCGGTTGTTTATCCAATAAAAAAAACTGCTTTCGGTTTGAAGGAGTCAACGTCAACCTGAATAAGCAAGAATAAAAATTGGGATGCTAATTGCAAGAAATGGCTGTCATGAGTGATTCCGATTATCATCAAATTTAAACTAGAGCATGAATGAAGTTCAATTAATTTCCCGTGTGGCTGGATGACCGTGTCCTAAAGGTACAGAGTAATGCCATTGTTTGTGTTTACGGTAACTGGGTTGAGACAAGCCGTCAGCTGACCTATTTATGTGTTTGTTTGTCAGACGAAATTAAGCTGCTTTTGTTTGATGTTCGTTAGGATATTTGTTAGATGGCCTCTTCCTATCTCCATCGTCTATTTGTAACATTGCTGGGAAGATCTGAAACCTCCACTGTTTATTCAGAGCCCCTTTAAATACTGCAATGCTAGTTTTGTTGCGTCTCTCGAAATGAAACGAATGTCGTTTGTTTGTTCATATAAAAATGAGTGAGAAATCTTCATATCATAATGCAGATACATCCTGAGCTATAGTGTATCCCTGCACTTGCAGCTATGTTGCTAAGGTGTTGTGGGTGGTTGCCAAGGCGTTGCTATGTAGTTGCTAAGGTGTTCTAAGTAGTTCTTAGCACAGTGCTGGAGTAGCGCAAAGGTTGTGGGTTCGAATTCCCAGGTAACACATAATGTGATAAATACTTAAGAAAGGAAAACTTGAAATGTAAAAAAGAAGGAATTAGAAAATGAATTTGATGGGCCCATTATGAAGAGCTCTGCTCATGAGTCTTTGGGCTTGTTCGTGACGACTGTCTGTCTCTCTGTCTGTCTCCTCTCCCTAAAATCCCGTCTTTGTGTTGACGCTGTCTCTCTCTCTCTTTCCCAGGTGCCTTGTGGATGTGTATCGTGCTAAACCCCCACTGTAAGCCCGAACAGAAGGCCGCTTGGCTCCGACAGCTGAAGAAGTGGAACAGGGTAGACGTGTGCCCCTTGGAGGATGGTAACCACGGCAACGAGCTGCCCAATTTAACCAATGCGTTGCCTCAGGGTGCGCACGGCAACCAAGGTAAGTGCGTGCGCACGAGTCGGGGAGCTGGAGGGGGGCGGGAGAGTGGATACAGGGTCTTTTAATCAACCCTGCCTCCCCGCGCCCCTTTTATTGGGGTCTGTGTGACTAATGGAATGTCGTAATAACAGAAGCTTTTGTCCTTGCTGTGCAAATCATAACTGAGGGCAAAACCTGAGGGATGGGTTGGGGGTAAAATAGGCTCTGTTGAAACTTTTTGATTAGTCAGGCCTTTTGTAACGGGCGAAAATGTCTGCAGAAATTTTATGATGTGTTTTGTTATAAATATTCATAAGCCAGACGGGTAATTGCTTGGAAATGACTTTCTTTTCTTCAAGCATGGGTGTTTGGGGTACGCATAGGCAGTAGACTGGTGGGCGCAGATCTGTTTAAATGTGCTTCCGTAGAGTCAAGGGTTCGAGTCACAGTGAACGCATGAACTGTAAGATGTACCTCGAATGTGCAAATGCATAGATGTTATATAGATCTAAATGTAATTTTTCTGTGGTTTGCACTAGGGCTGGGCGATGTATTATATATTTTATTCAACCTTATTGTCTTGACTATAAAATTAACCAAAAAAAGTTAATCAACATTGCTATGATTTAATTTTTTTTTTTTTTGGCAGAATACTTTCTGTCTTTCTGCAATTTACTGTGTTTTACATTTTGAATTAAAGATTTCAAAAGATTCCACAAAATTTGGTCAAATAATGGTTGAAAATGACTTTTTAGACTTTGTGATGATACGATAAAAATGTAAATACAGAAACCGCCCAGTCCTGGCATGCTCACTCACAAGCCAGCTCGCAGCCGACATGCTGGCACGTCCACAGAACCCGTAAATGACAGTTCAGCTCTCTGGACTAATCTGTGGACTTATTTCCGAACATTTTCTGCTTTGCCCAGGACTGACAGGCCCCCAGGGGCCCCCCTCTCAGAGCTAGCATTGAGAATGACAGAGCAATTTCCTCTGCCCCATCCCTCCTCTTCCTCAGATTCGGGCGCCAGGCCCCACCGGACGGTTTTCACACGAGCCATCGAGGCGTGCGATCTCCACTGGCAAGACAGCCACTTGCAGCACATTATCAACGACGACCTCTACACCAACTACTGTTACCATGACAACACTGAAAACTCGCTCTTCGAATCTCGCGGCTGGCCCCTGTGGCACGGTGAGCGCAAAAAGACGTTTGCCTATCTCACCTCTTTGTGTGCCGCAGTCTGTAGCTTTAACACAAAAGCAGAGCGAGTTAAAGGAAATATGAATAGGACCTTTTATACAGAGCGAGAATAAGAGTCTCAACAAACACGAAAGGAATTTTTTGTCCCGCTAGCTGTGAGCTCGGTCAGACTGCTGCGTCTTGGTGAATGTTACTATTATACTCGTTTGAGGTTTGTTAAACGTTTTTTGGGTTTGTGTGACAGAGCACGTTCCCACGGCCTGCGCCAGGGTGGACGCGCTAAGATCTCACGGTTACCCGCGGGAGGCGCTGCGATTAGCCATCGCCATCGTCAACACCCTACGGAGACAACAGCAGAAACAGATGGAACTCTTTCGAAACCACAAGAAAGGTAAAACGAAAACCTTCATTTCACTCATGACTGTTCAGTTGCGATCAAACTTACAGCGCGTACATGCTAACCAGAGGAGTCGCAGGAGGTCGCTGCATTAAGAGTGGCTGCATTGTTGGCTGCACGGTGGCTTTTTAATATCTGGTCACAAATGAGTGCATACATGCACTGGTTAAACAGCATCATTACATCCGTTTTGTGTCATTATTCTGCGGAGGAACGTGTTTGTTTATAAACTGCAGCTGCGCATAATGCATCATAATAAGATGATCAATGATGCTCAGTGCAGGAATTAAACTCACTTAGAATGCACTTAGAACTTCTGGCATAGTTCTTCATGCAAACATGTTGTTATAGCTCTGTATGTGGGCACAGACAAATCACCTAAAATTGTGATAAATCGTGTGTTCCAGTGTCCGCGCTCTTATTGGTAATTGCTGCATCCCGTCTGAATTGCATAAAATACAAACTTTGTTGCATCACTAACATGCCCCCATTGCACCTGCAACAGTGCCTCTCGGTCATGTGGACGAAACGTGAATTCAAAACGAAAGACTTCCGGTTGCGCTGTTGCAGCAAACGTAAAGTGCCCTTCATGCAGAGCTGAAACTGGTGTGTTGATTCCAGATCCATTAAAAAATAGTTTAACCAATTATCGTGTGAATATTGTGCTCTGGTGCGGAGTGTGTATGTATAATTTTCAGTGTCTAATGGCAGGTAACCGTTTCATGCAGCTCTATTCTCAGCAGCAGCTAAATGTCCACTCATGCCCGGCAGGAATCAGGTCAATTGCTTTTAAATGCAAATGGCTGCTTGTTGTGGTAAAGTGCCCACGCATAATTCATATTATTCAAATGAGGTGGCCTTGCGGCCCGTTCCGGGCTTAATGTGGAGCACTGGTGCAGTGATGTTCACCAGAGACTGAAGCTAAGAGAAGTCACAGCTGTCAGAATCAGATGTGGGTTTGTTCTTTGGTACGATATTCACCGAGTATTTTGCAATGAATTCTGAGATTGGCTCATCTGTTATGAATGCATGCAATTGCTGCCTTAGATTTTGACAAGGTTTTGCTAAGGCGGTTTTTG
>JAZGTJ010007025.1:0-23699 GCA_036877575.1 Botia almorhae
TGAGTGAGTGTGTGAGTGTGAGTGAGTGTGTAAGTGAGTGTGAGTGAGTGTGAGTGTGTGTGTGAGTGCAGGAGTTTTACAGACTGTAGGCTGGTGAACTAAGTGTGATGTGGGGTGATGAGGCTAGATGAGGACAGGTGTGAGTCTCAGATATACGAGCTGAATCACTTGGAGACCAGCAGTTAGTAAATCAAAATGAAACAGGGACCCTGATCTTTAAGACGGTGTGTATGAGAGAGAAAGTGTGCGTGCGTGTGAGTGTGTGCGCGAGCGAGTGTGTGAGTGTATACTAAACTAGCCTTCTCTAAAGAGTGTAACCTGTCAAGCATAGTTTGTGCTACAGACATGAATGTACCTTAAAGACTTGTTCAGAAAAAGTGTGCTATTACTTTTATATGCGACCAGATGGGTTTTCACCTGCCGGACGATATAATGGGTGAAAAAATACCATTAACTTACATTGGTGGAGAGGCCTGAGCTGTTTGCATGAATCATACCGTATAGAGACTTGGGGGTGGGCCTTTTTTGTGTAGGATCCAGTAGGTAACAGCTTAGCAACCACCCAGAGCACCCTAGCAACCGCACAGCAATGCGCCAAACACCGCTTAGAATATCTTAGCAACCGCATAGCAATATCCTGGCAACCACAGGCAAGCAACACTGAAATTGTCAATGTAAAAATCAGTTTTGCGCTACACCTCGCAGTTTTTAAATGTGTGTGAGTGCTGGTGTATATATAACTGGTCACACTAGAGTACCATCTTCTTGGATGTATTGATCTTACAGCAGTAGCATATATACTGTGTGTTTTGGTGCTCTGTTTTAGCAGTGTGAATTCACAGATGTATTCTTACCTGTAACGTACTTGTAGACTGAGAGGCTTGCAGCCGTGCTCACATGACGTCATACAGATCTCTGCCTGGAGCCAATCAGATTTTAGCGTACTTCTCTGTGATTGGCCGGGAGCATAGTGACATCAAAACACATTTAAAAGGACAGGTTAGCCAAATGTAAAATTGTGTGATCACACACATATATATATATATATATATCATATATATATATATCCTCTTTTCAAACATGTAGGAGACATTTTAATGTACTGGTCACTCTTGTCCGGATAATGGAAGTTATTTTTGGATGTTGATCATATCTTTAATTGTGCTGCTTTCAGATTATTGCGTTCCCCGCCACAGTGAACTGCTAAACTCTAATGTTGCTAACAGATTGATAATCATTCTGTAAGATTATTGGTCTTTGATTTACGCAATATCTGTAAGTCACAGAGTTCGGAGAACGACGTGGAATAATGGAACAGATGAATGTTGTTTGTTGTCAGGAGAGCTGAAGCAAAGGTGATATTTGAGAGGCATTTGTGCAGTATAAGTGTGCACAGAGTGTATTGCCCGTGTTTCTGTTTATAGAGGAATATGAATTATTGATACACTGAAGATTTCCACCAGGAAATAAACTCCCCAAGGAACACACACACATAAGCACTCCTAATCTTGAGAGTTTGGCCACCTTTAGAAAATACTGATCTATGATCAGATTTTTCCTCAGAAGTGAAGAATACACGCTGGTTCGAATCCAAATGCATAACTGATTCCAGACCTGTATCGTCTCCCTTCCAGGGCATTACTGACCCAAGATTTGTTTTGTTTAGCGCGCTTGTTTGTGAATTTGTGTTGGGTTTTTGTTGCGTAGTTTGATTGTAAGGCATGTTTGTTGTTGCTTTATGGCAACTGTTTACAAAGAAAGCCCTCCGTTAACACAGCTGGAGGGAAAGACATCCATCTGACGAAAACGCACAAAGATGCATCATGAAAACGGAATAAGCCACGACTGATTCATGATACCCACCACACAACATCTGACTGAATCCAAAAGCTGGTAATCATTTTAATGTGAACATTAGGCTAAAACTTTAAGACTTAAATAAATGAGAAAAATAAGATACTATAATCAGTGTGTCTTTTTAACTTGTAAACCTATTTTTATGTTAGAGAATATCATGGTCACTGTTTGCTTCTGAGGGAAGTGAAGCATATGCAGATATTGCACATCTACAAAATGGTCCAAAAATGTAATACTCTGATCATGACATCTTCAGTAATTCACTTTAAGATTTTGTTAAATCATGTATGGAAATAAGCTACTGAATTCTTCTATGACTCAACGTCGGGTCTCTCAAACATAAATCTCTGTAGAACTTGGCCATCGTTTCTGAAGAGGAAACTGGTCTTGGTATTTGAAGCCATCTGCTGGTGAGACTCTGAACAAACAGAAGGTTGATGTCATGCCTCAGATTTTCTTACTGAAGTTCTGCAGTTGTTGTTGGACCAAAACTGTGTGTGCGCATGAAGTAATATAGCAAACATCCTTCAAACCATTACAAACCCTGGGCTAAATATACCGTTACAAACCCTGGGCTAAATATACCGTTCGTTATTCCGTTATTTCAGTTCGGAAAGAATTACCAAATGATTTCAAAGCTTTACCGAGCACCAGAACAACACAATAATACATCTTTAGAGGAAGTTTTGGAGCGTTTGTTTTATTATATTAAATATTAAGAGTATTTCTGTGTGCTTTCTGTTAAGGATACACACAGTTAAGGCAGTTAATACACACACACACACTCAGGCTATTATTATTTTATGAAAGTTTCTATTTGTCATTGAGGATAGACAGTGATTGATTTATATAATGTTTAATTAAGTGTGAGCGTGTTCTATCTGACGGATTTAATTTAAGTGCTATACCCCCTTAAACCATTAGATGTCCTTATTTACCTGTTACTGTGGCAGACAGTATTAAAAAGAGAGATATGTTATACTTCTTTCTTATTTCATAATTCAAGAATGCAATGTTTGCATGCGAGAATATTTTTACATATCATTTTTAATTTCATTATTCCATCACAGTTCCATTATTTTTATGTTTTTTGTATTTATTTGCATGTAAAATGGATATTCGTAAAAGTGACAGTGAGAAACATTATTAATATACGTTATAATTATATACAATTAATGTCTGTTGGTCCTCTCTCTCTCTCTCACACACACACACACACACACACACATTATTTAAATACACTCTGGCTGGTTGCTTTTCCTGTCAGGCACATTTTTCCACTCGGACAGAATTCCTTACATTTCCAAAGCTCTTAGACAAGTTGCCCGAGTCCCCAGAGATCTGTGAGGACAGAAGCATGTGTTTAGCAAGTGTGTGAGTGTGTTTTAAATGCACACAGTACAGTAAGAGCTGTTATCCAGTACAGTCAAAACTCGAATATATGTAGAAATGTTACAGTAGTTTATAGCAACAGTGTGATTTTTGTCCAACCGCATTTATTGTTGTTTTGGTAAACCAGGGTTGTACCACATTTTCTGGGCATGTATTATTTAAAGTACCATGTAAATACAGTGGTGCATGATTATGGTAATCGTTTACTGTCATAGTGTTATATAGAAAAATACAAATATAGTCATATTTTTTCTGCCGTAACTGAATCACGCTACCACCACTAAAACGTTTTTTTTAATGCCAATTATAATTTAACCGAATTGCATCAGTTTATATTTATTGTTCTCTACAGTTCTCTATACAGTTCTCTATACAGTTCTCTATCAGTCTACAGATTGTCTAGTATAAGATCCCTCTGGTTACCAGGTTTTCTCTCTGACCATTTTTCCTGCATTGAACCCTTAGACGTGCATCATTTCTGAGGCCGCTGGCAATGATCAAAACAGTGTTTCCAGCACAAACAGACGTTTGCTGTTTCAGACCGTCTGACGTTGAGCAGACCTTCTCACTGTCTTTCTCTGTTAGGGGAGCGCAGAGGAGCAGTTAGCGATTAGCTGCTGTGATGGATGCTCACTGCTAGATGGTGGGAAGCTGTAAATCCTGACCCGGGTCACCTACAGTGTTTCAGGGTAATTAAAGAGGGGAGAGTGATCTAACTTAAACCCGTCCTTTTTAAGAATCTGAAGCTGGAAATAAACAATATAACTTAGTTAAAGTGGTTTTTAAAAAGTATTTTATAAACAATATCAAAGCAGCCAAAGCCAATATTAATTAAATAATGCTAGACTTTATCTCAGAATTAACTTCACTTTTGTTAGTCATTTTTTTACTAACTTTTAACAAACTTGCTTTAACTGTATAATCCAGTGACATTAATACACTGTATATTTATTTGACCATTCCAACAACCCACAAAGTACATTTGTAATAGACAGATTTGGGTTGTTTGTGTCCAGGAATGAAAGACTTGTATAGCAGAGGTTTAGGTGTAGACCCAGGTGGTCACGGGTCACATTAACAGATTACTGTCTCCTCGGGGGGTTAGTGGAGGATAAAGCTAGTTAATTAACTAGAGTGCTGTTGGTTGAAGGACGGATTAGATGCTCGTTCATATTTGCAAAAACGGCAAATGAAAAGTGACTTTTAACTTTTAAGTAAATAGTTTTTGAACCGGATTGTACTAAATTAAAATTTTATAAACTAAATTATAGTTGTAAATGGAGAGCAGTTGAGTGTGGTGGGGTAATTAACACTTTGATTTGTGTGTAACGTTACCAACATTACATTAACGTTAGTGATATTAATGTTAGTAATCAGACACATTCCTGCATCCGGGTGGGTTTACAGAGGAACCGTTAGGATTGATGATCCCTAGACACGGTAGTCCAACGGCCAAGATGATGACTCACATTTTACTGGACAAGGTGCATGTTTTCATGTCTTCTAAACAAACTCAGAATGGTTTCAGGAAGGTCCAAACATCATTAAAACATAAGAGGAAGTTGTGGAAGTCCGTGTAAAGATCTGAATCATTTATTCCACAGATCTGGAGAGAGTGAACTGAAAAGTCTCTCTCTCTCTCTCTCTCTCTCTTATTCTCTGTGTTTGCTCATAAGCTTTATGTAAACATGCATCATCAAGACTAGGATTAGTTTCTGTCAGATCAGAAGTCATGTGTTGTCAAAATGTTCTCTAAATGTTGGCTAAATTCTCTCAAAGTTCTCTCAGAGTTATCAAAAACGTTCTTGCAGTAATGTTAGTAGAATGTCTTTATAATATTATATATCGTATATCAAAAGTGTTATTATTAAAGTAGGTAGTGGAAAGTTACAGAATATGAAGAGTATGAATAATGTTCTTATATACAATCAATACCGGTAATACATACAAAAGGATGTTTAAAATGTCCTTTCTGCATCTCTTGTCCTCCTCATCCCCGTCTCGCTCTGTGAGGCCGCGCTCCCCTCGGCCCCTCTAATGCCTTACAGATGCTCAGGCCGGCCAGCACACCTCTCTCTGCCTCCCTCTGTCCTCCTGAACTCCTCAAACGGACTCCCACCTTCAGTCATCGACACTCCTGTAAATACACAACGAGGGCCTTTGCTGTTTCAGTCCTTTTTAAATGAAGCTTGCGTGCACGTAGGTGTTTGGAATACACTCTGACTCCCTGATCACTCGTAAACACTTTAACAACCTTTGATGAATATACCTGTTAAAAAACACAAAAAAACACACGTATTTTCCTGTTTAGCCTAAGCTGGATCGCTGGGTTAGGTTGGTGTAGCTAGTCTCAGCCTAGCCAAGATGTCCAAAATCTCCATGAAAACAGCAAACTTAATCAGTCTGACTTGGAGACCAGCAGACTGGTTTTTGCTGGTTTTAACCAACCAATTTTTGTACTCTTTTGTCATTTATGTTGTAATAGCCGCTCTGGTTTAACTTCACATCATGGAGAGGCTCATATTGTCATCAAATGCTTCAGTTGTGCTCTGGGCCTCTGCTTGTTGTTGTAAGAGGGGTGAGCGTGACGTTCCTGCAGTTCACAGGAATGAGTATATCCAAAAACCCTACAACCACCTTACGAGAAGTGAGTCTGAGATCCATAAAGTAGATTCTTTATTAACAACAGACATGAGGAGAGGACATTTTACCTTGCAGGTAAACAGTGTTAAATAGCCCTTTTAATCCTTTTGGTATGGGGGGGTTAGCGCTTATTTAAATAATTAAACATTAAAGTACGAACGGTTTCCAGGATTGTTTTAAAAAACACCATACAGGTTAGTCGAATAGTGGCTTATGCAAAGAGGTTGTGTTTGTCTGAGGTGGTAACCATAGCAACAGTAAGCGGTTTGTGATGCGTCACGCGCGTATCGATATTCTAATAATGTAAGATTAGAAATGTTGTAATTTCATAATATAACAATATTATGTCAATGTTTGAACTTTCTATGCAGTCGTCTTTATGGTCACTAAAAGTGAATGAGCAAAGCGTTGACCAATCAGGATGGAGGACATTTGCCTGTGTTTCCCAGTCTAAAATCAACATCATTGACTTAACAGTGACCGTGGGACTAGTAAACCTGAGAACTGTAGTTTGTTTTGTCAACATTTGGGGGCAACACGAGTGGTGCTGTATATTACCTGCGGACAGACCACAGGGAACTGTGAACCGTCGCTTTAAATAACATTTTCCACACCAAACAAGCGATAAATGTGAGGTATTTATTGCACAGTCGCATTAAGACATCAAGAACAACAGCACAAGCGATTTCATTGGTCTAAAGAGGTTTGGCGAACTTTTCTTATACCTGTTGTCTTTGACCAATCAGGAACAGCAAATATTCAACATCAGACTTGGTGTGAATAGATGCTTAAACCGTTTAGTCTCCTAAAACTAGATTGTGCTGGGATTTCCTGCTGTTTTTCTCGGACACAAGCTGGACATATTCATAAATGTCACAGCCCATATCCCTCTTAATGGTGGCTGTTTCCTTTGATGCGATACAGATCTTTCTGATTTAGGGCTATTAAGCCTCTGGTATGGACAAAGGAGCCCATTCTAGAACGTGGCCTTCTAGAATGTTCTCAGTGACATCATAGTGCTGGTCAGAAAAAGAGCGTATTCATTCCGCTGGAGGAGCCACAAAGAAGATTGAGCTGAGGATGGATGAGGAAATCAAAGCTAGCGGATGAGAGGAAGGAGAAACCATGGAGGGGGTCATCATGTTGTAGAGTGGATGGAGGAATGTAGATATTAGGGGCTAATGTCCCCGAGGGGTTTCTGGTGGAATACCAAGCGTGAATTCCAGTGTGTGTGTGTGTGTGTGTGTGTTTGTCTGGAGGACTAGACCAGAGAGCGTTCAGGCATTTATTTTCAAGTATCAAAGTATTTCATATCAAATCTACAGTTTCTTATTACAGTTTGTAATTAGAACTGCAGCTGCAACTCCCAATACAAGTAAAACTTCGCACGATTGCCATTTTTTACATTTTGTGAAACATATTTTGAGTATCTACATTCTGATTGGACAAGCCACATTTGATATCATTGTAAAATGGTGATAAACATGTGACTTCACATTCTACACGGTTTTAATGTGAGATGTTTCTATGTTGCTTGGCAACCACAAACAGCTGGGATAATAAACTATAATACTAGGTGGAACAAGAATTATATTAAACACAATTTTTTTACACTAACAGTAAAATGTAACTATGTATGTTTTGAATTAGAACATTTTTGGAGATTTTTGCAAATCTGCGGTATGCCATTCAGAAACCTCAATAATTTTCCTCAGTTATTTTTATAACATCAAAAATAGCATGTTGAAAACATCACATACAGTCAGCAGACTGTAATACATCATTCTTTTTCTAAGTCTGAACTGTCAAAGGAAACTTTTCTGTATTTCAGTCATTCAAAATCTCTAGTTTAAAGTGAATTTTAGTTGACATGTTACAGATGTACAAATTGTATATTTGTGCTATAACCAATATTAGCCGCGTATATGTATTTGTGTGCGTGTCCATTAGGAAGCATGTGTACTGTAGGTCTGCGTACATTTGCTAAATTATGTTGTCTTCTTATTGGCGTCCCCTCCCATAAATAAATCTCTCCTCCCTGTCTCGTGCTCGCCCTCAAAGCTTTTAACTTAATTTTTTAGGTCAGCCATGGCTCTCCTTTGGGTCACATGATCAGATATTATCGAGAAGGCAGCTGGCCCCTTCGATCATAACACCCACTCAGTCACACTTGCTCCCTGTCCTGGCACACATCTTCCTCTCAAAGGATCTGAAGCTTGTGTGTGTGTGTGTGTGTGACAGCTGCAGGACATTGTCTTACTGTAACTCACCATGTCATTCTGCTGTTGCTTGTTTTACAGGGATTATGGAACCAAACGCAAGTCAGGTAAGAAAAACTCTTGTTTACTTCTGAGCTCAGTTTTAAACCTGTTCCCATTACCCCTTTACCCTTTACTAACACCAGCCTGTCGCTAACTCAGTATGCCCTACGGTACAGTACGGTACTGTACTGTACTGTACGTGTTACTGCGGCGCTACACGACTTGGTGTTTTGCATTCGGCTAAGGGTAGGAGAGAGTTGGGCTGCATTATGACTGAGTTTCTTTTGCGATGTGGACGTGACTCAGAGCTTTGTGGAGCTGCAGGGGTGTCAGCCGTAAGGTTCGGAAATAAGCGTTGGATTTTTGCGGTGGAGTTTACTTAACATATATATATATATATATATATATGAGGGACAGATTTGTACCCAAAAGTCTGCAAATGTGGTAAATAATGTTTGTTAATTGTAAAAATGAAGGAGGTTTACTAATAGGGTTATGGTGTGGATTAGGGTTGGGTTATATTGTTTATAACTAGCTGTGTATAAAAACAATAGAAGTCTGTGGAATGTGTGTGTGTGTGTGTGTGTGTGTGTGTGAAACTTTCTGCAGTAACTATTCTGCATAATCATTTTAGCAAAAAAATGAATTGGTTTTACATTTAAAGGGAAATCCATATGTTTTAAAAACCTAAAGCATTTTCCTTTTATTTTTAACATTTAAAGACAGTTTGTTATCACTACACCCAGTTTGAATATATTCATTTAGACACACTTACCAACTCTTACTTTTTGTTTAAGATTTGTTGAAACTGATTTAACCAGATTTGAGGTTAGAATATGTATTTTTCTAGCTGTTAATGATAACTAGCTGTACACTGATGACACTGGTAAATCAAAAATAGGAGATATTTTGAACCTTTGTATTTTGACATCTTAGAACAATCACCACAAAGTCGAATTCTGTCACATTCTGATATTGGTACTCTGTTTATATGAAGATCAGCAGTCAGACATCTGTAATCTGTGGTCACTTGTGCAGCTACTGTAACATCCTGTAGATGTCATCTGATTACTGTAATAATACTTCTGGTTGATACAACCAGAACCCATCATTCTGTCGGTCTCAACATCTGGACGTCAGTTTACCATCATAAATGATCATCTCGGAGGTGAAACCTGCCAGGCAGCTGGGAGATTTGATTTGAGGTTTTAGGCGTGGCCAACAGCGAGTCTGTACAGGAAGAAATGGTTTCTCTTATAGAGGGATGATGAGTGTGTGTGAGTCTAGTCTAGTTTGGTGAGTCTAGTCTAGTTTAGTGAGTCTAGTCTAGTTTAGTGAGTCTACTCTGTGAGTCTAGTCTAGTTTAGTGAGTCTAGTCTAGTTTAGTGAGTCTACTCTGTGAGTCTAGTCTAGTTTAGTGAGTCTACTCTGTGAGTCTAGTCTAGTTTAGTGAGTCTACTCTGTCTAGTTTAAGACTGGTTTCCTGAACGTTGTTCCATGTACAACTACAACAGGGGGTTTCAAACCCCTATGACCTAAATTATTATCTGAATTTTCTGATATTGTGTAGTGTTGTGTAATGGTCACGTGACATGCACATTAAGGAAATAAAATCTTTTTTTTGTCTTCATTTTATTTTTTATTTACGTTTTATGTTTTTTTAATCATTTAGTTAAATTTAATTAATTGCTTTTCAAACTACAGTATTTAAACGACAGTATAGCACTTTCCATTTAACATCTTTGAGGCACTTAACCGGAAGACTGGTCCAGGGAATTTCCCCTGTAATAATTTTCCTGTATATTGCTTCGGATAAATGTGTCTGCTAAACGGCACATCAGTAAATTAGCTGTGAAGTATCCTATTGTAATTTCCCTGAACCAGAGATTTGGAAGCCTTGAGGTCTGGATCAGACTCTCGTCAGTCTAACCGAGATTTTTAGCTATTTGTCTAATCCTCTGGGTGCTGAACTTTGAACAGGTGGTTCCTGTATTCGGGCTGACATAAGACGACAGTCTTCTGGCACAATCAGGCTAAACTGATCCCTATTTGGGGCTTAAGTGTCTTTAAGCCCATCTGCTTGTCAAGATGGTCTCTGCCTTTAAAAACAGACCTAACAAGCCAAACTAAGCTCTTTGGGGCCTTAAAGAGTTATGTAACTTTTGTTATATTTACAGAGTTTATTGTAGTAAAAACATGTTGCATATATCGAATAGTAAGTAAATAAAATATCATAAAATTCTGCAAAAAGCAAAAAGTCAGAAAACGTCTTTGAAATGAAATTTTCACGAAAACACTATGAAAAATGAAAAGCAATAAAAAGGTCACATTACATTACATTACCTATGCGTTTGGCAGATGCTTTTGTCCAAAGCGACTTACAGTGCATTTGAGCTATGTGTGTGTATGTGCGTGCGTGTGTGTGTGTGTGCGTGCGTGTGTGTGCTTCCCGGGTGTCAGACCCACAACCTTTAGTGCTGCTAACACAATGTGCTACCAGTTGAGCTGCAATCTAATCCTGCTAAAAGAAACAAAATCATATTAACATTGACATTTTTCTCGCACTGGAACTTACAAAGTGCAACAAGTAAAAATCAAAAAGTTAATAGCAATAAATTATAAAGCCCATCGAAGCGGTTATAGACATTTCCTGGATGTTTTAAAGCTGATACTGTAACGAGTTCATTTGAGGTTTGTTTACGTAAAGCTGCTAATTTATTCTCTGTGCTTGTCACTGTACTGTGATGATATACTGTTAAGGGTCCCCCAGAGCCCAAAACGAGACCTCCATCTTCCTGCAAGCACAAAGCAGTGACACTCTACTCCTGGCATTATTCACCAAACTGTTTACTGTAACCTCCAATGAAACCCATTCTGTGTCGGTTAGTCTCTATAGCAATATCCCAATATGTCTTGTTATACACCTCATTTCAGCTTGACTGCATGCGGTTGGCTTCAGTACTGGAGAATCCACAGTGTAGATGTCTTACTTTATAGCCCCACATGCCTTGCATAGACTTCCTAGAGGCGCCCTTTCTCTCCTGTCAGTGACCCCACATCCTCTTATCCCTGTGTGAGAGCCAGATGCAGAGAGGGACCGGGGAGGGGGGTTGCGGGTTCAGCTGGAATGGGGTCAGTCAGCCAGGCCCCAGTTTACGTGGCAGAGTGGGTTTAGCGTGACGTTGGACTAGCTAATTCTGTTTATAGAAGACTCAGGGCTCTGTGGAGGAGTGGAGGTTCGAAAGAGAGAAAGAGAGAGAGAGAGTGTGAAATAGATTCAGAAGTTTTAGAACAGGAGTTTTAGAGGGGGGGGGGTCATTTAAGACGAATGACCATGAGTGTGTTTGTGTATGTGTGCGATGTGCGTTTGCCCGTTCCATTGAAAGGAAGGGCCTTAAATAAGTCGGTGTGGTATGTCCTTGGTATATTGTCAGTAAGAGCTGAGACTGCTAATGCTAATGGAATATATGAGAGGGAGAGAAAAGGAGTGAGAGCGAGCGAGCGAGTGTGTGTGTGTGTGTGTGTGTGTGTGTGGCATCAACCGTTTGATGATGAGTAAGTCTTTAGAAATAAACTAGGAATTTAGGACAGAAAATTGATGAAATTAGAAAATAAACAGATTTAATGGAAAAGACATTTGCACTGAGGAAATTGAGAATATGAACAAAAAACAAAAACAGAACAAAAAATGAATTTTATTTTTTCTCCTAAAAAATGTTGCTTGTTCATGCAGAACTCAACACATCTACATTAGTGTGTTTCCAGGCTGTTGCTATGCTGTTTCAAAGGCCTGCCAGCAGAATGGTTGCTAGGGTGTTTTCTTTTTTGTAAATTAAAACAATTTTATAATGTTCTCCTGACGGATTTTAGCTTGTCCGTAGCACAAGTGAGTTACAGTCAATCATAACTCTAGGCATGAGCCATAGTTATGCTTGCAAATATGTTAACATCGTAAATGCAAGCATAGCACATAAACATATTTGTACAGTCTGTCGGGCTGTTTGATGAACAGGAAGTGATTAAATAAACATAAAAGAATTGAAATAAGATCAAATGCATTTTCCGTGCCCCAGGAGCTGTCGGTTGGTTTAACTAAACCCCAAAAAACCGTCTCAGAAACAAACAAACATTCTTTAAACTGAACTAGAGAACATATACAGAGCAGCCTGGTGGCTAGTCTGTAGTCTAAGTGTAATTAGATGGACAGACATGTATATACACAGAAAATACATACATGTCCCCTGTAGTCACTCATCTATTCAAGATAGTGCCTGTGCATGTTGCCTAGTGTTTGTTTTGTTGTTTAAAGTGTGCATGCTTTTCTGACCTCCCTGACAGGCAACACACCACCGGTCAGCATGTTTTATTTTAGTTTGTTGTTGTTTCCTTGATTCACAGCCGGCACGCTGAGCTTTCATCGCCAGCCACAGGACAAACCCATAATATTCAAACAACACTTTGTTTTCGTAGAGAGTATCTTAAATTTCAGAAAACACCTAAATTCAGATTCAAATTCAGCTCACACAGTCACACTCTCCGTCTCTTTTCAGCTGTGTTTCTCACGAACAGTAGGTCGGAACATGATTTTTGGTTTTAAATAAAGCTGATGAGATATATGAATTAGTTTGAGATTTTAACAACCCTACTATATTAATATTACCTCGACTCGTTCTGCATGTTGATGGGAGATACAATATACCCAAAAATAGTGACCCAAGCCATAACTAGAGACCACAAAAGAGCTTGTGCATGGTGGCATTATTCTTCATAAAAATTAAGTTATGATAATACTGTAGCATGGGGCAAACACGTAGCTTTTCCTTTTACACAAAAATCCCAAAGAAATACACATTTCCTGTAATGCTTGAGATTGACGGTTTGGGGTCAGGAGAGAGAAGTAAATTACAGTGAGGGAAACCAAAACAGACGTTTGCCTGGTTCTAACAGCAGTGACCAGAGCTTAATCACTACTCTGTGTGTGGGTGTGTGTATGTGTGTGTGTGTGTGTGTGTGTGTGTGTGTGTGTGTGTGTGTTTCATGGGAGGGACTTTGTAAGAGATGTGTGTGCTCATAACAGTGAGTACTTCAGGGTGTCTGTGTGAGAAGGTCAGCGAGGTGAACAGTTAATATCTGTCAGATGTGAAGATCTGCACATGGGTGGAGCCAAGGAGCCCATTCAATCCAAGCTTCATGAATGCTCTTCTAATGCAGTACAGTGTTGACCTCAGAAACAATCTTGGAAAGTTCACCAGACTGTTGTTTTGTAGATACTTTCCTGCAAAGGTTTTATCATTAATTTTAACAACATTGATGTTATAGTGAAATATATGTTACAGTGGAATCCAAAAGCCTGAGACGTGTAACAGAGCAAATGTTACTGTTAGCATAATTTTGATAACTTCAAAAAGTTAATATTAGCCTTAATTTTATGGGCTAAAGCCGGCATGGCCTCCACATGCAAAACCTGAAAGGTCCATGTTATTCCATTAAGATGAATGTTTCAGAGAGAATATTCCAGACAGCATTGTGTGTTTTTCAGTGGAAGAAAGGAAATTTGGCCTTTTGCACAAAAGGTCAAAATGTCACACATTCGATTATTCCTAAATCCTAAAACTTGTCGTTTTTCCTTCAGTTTTGAATAAAAAATATCCCTGATTTCCCGGCTCTGATTTTTGCAGCCCGCTGCATAGCTAATGTTAATCCAACACGGTTGTGGATGATACCTTCAGGGGGACTGCTTGGAAACCTGTCACTGCTTCTTCAAAAGGCGACGGAGATCTTAAACATGACATTTGTTTGACATTTTTGTGACTAATTCACCAGCCGCGCTGGTCGTTTTCCCGGCAAAGCTGGTGCCTTTCCTCAGATTCAAATCTGAGTTTGGGCGGAGGCCGATCCCAAAGGAGCGCGAAGGGGTAACAGCTGCCCGGATCAAATTCTACATTTGTATTTGTTGTGTTAACGTGTAGCACACCATCACATGGAGTGCAGGAGGTGAGAAAATTTAGGAATGAGAGGATTAAGATAGAGGTGTGGAATAGTGAGGGTGGACAGATATTGAGCGAGGTTTCGCCTGTGGAGTCAGAGGTGTGAATTTAACAGTGAGTGAGCTCCTACAACATGAATTCTGTATGTGTTGAGTGGGTTCATTGTTTACGCACCTAAAAAGCACTTCAGTTGTGCTCGCACGTGCCTTTATGAGACTTCTAGTCAAGAAAAACAAAGAAACAAAGTTGCTTAACCCATCGGCACACACTTCCATGTGCTGCCTCGTATTTTGTACAGATAGTGATGTGTGACAGTTTCCTGACAGAGGTTGGTACGTGTGTTTGTGATAGGAGAAGAGATATTGGGAAATTCCACTGTGACCCCACGCCCTTAAAGTCAGACATACTTGCTTTCCAGTCAGTAGTTGTCAGCGCTCACACACACACACACACACACACACACACACACAGTCACATTGTTTATCAGCACCATGTGATGTTTAAGGGTATTGTAACCAGATGGCGTCTTGCTTAATAACTCTGTTAAGCTGTGTGCACTTTGCACTACTTACAATTAAGCCAGTTTGGGATGTTTGGCAAATCCAGTTTGAATTTGAGATCTGTTAACCAATAGAATGTGACTTGACTGTAGTGAAGGGTGAATCTCATAAAAACTGTCAAGACATTTGTGTTAACCCGGAGTCAAGACACAAATAACAATTTTATAGTGTCATAAAGAATATGAAGCCTATTTGTAGGACAATTTTTTTTTCTAATGACCTGTGTACAGGTAACTGTACTGGAGGATGAGCTTCAGTGACTGACTAGGAATGAAGTTTAACTTTGGAATTATTTCACATCATCAATGAAAATGATCTGAAAACAAAAAAAGCAATTTGGGCTGTTGCGTCTCTTTCTGCTCTTTCCTGATTAACTTTGCTGCTCTCTTTCTCTCTTGTTTG
Organism: Botia almorhae; assembly: GCA_036877575.1. Taxonomy (NCBI): domain Eukaryota; kingdom Metazoa; phylum Chordata; class Actinopteri; order Cypriniformes; family Botiidae; genus Botia; species Botia almorhae. Next base: position 15,103 of record JAZGTJ010007025.1, read on the forward strand.
TCTCCTCTCTTTTCTGCTCCCTTCAGTTTGGATGTATGGCCTTCAGGACAGTCCCACCAAGTGTGAGGCCTCAGGTACATTTGCTTTATATGTGTGTTCCTGTTTCGCATTTCCTTCTCTTAGTGTGAACAATAATCCCTTCATTTTTATAGTGGTTTTTTTAAGTTTATAAATAACAAGACAATATATATATCTTGAATCTTGAATAGACACTTTTGTTTGTTTCTAAAGCACAAAACAATCCCGTGGTGAAACGTGGTGCATTGTTTTTGCTAATTGCTGGTTTAAGTCGAAGATGCTGTTCCTAGATGAGCTCTACATGCTTGAGTTCTACATGTTCTACATCGCGTAGCATTTTAGCCTTCATGCTAAAACCATCAAAATTTAGAGGAAGGTAGTGAGCTAATGCTAAACTGAAGGAAACCTGTGAAATACACATTATGTGTTTTGTCAGTGTTGTTCTATCAAAAAGACATGAAATACTTGCAACATTGGCACTAAACAGCGATAAATGTTAAAAATGTATTTCACAGCTGACTTCACAGCACAGCCACAAGCATTCAGTTGAGCAATAAGTTCTTGGGTTAGCGTGATACGACGCCACGTTGCAAGGCAGTTGTAATCAGCCTGTTCCATCTCATCTGGTGATTGTGACAAAGTACAGAATGCCTGTTTTTTCCTCTCCGTTAGTGTCAACAGTCCTGAACATTTAAACTCAACGCAATTTCCAGAGGAATTCTAATTTAAAAGCTCAGATGTGTGCTGAAAACAAGCACAGCTGTTAACAGAGATGAACTACATTGCCATGTGCCTGTGATGTCCAAAAGTTTTGATATTACCACAGTACAATGTCAAGAAAACATGGCAGTACCACAGTTCTTTTTGGTTGTCATTACAAAAACCATATGTGTACTAACATAGCTGGTGTCCTTGAAAAACGCACGCTTCTATGTATGCTGACTTGATGTTTTACAGGTACCACCTAATATCTCTTAAATATCTTAGCTTTCCATACAGAGAGTCCATAAAAACGTCTTTGGAACATTTGGTACATCTTTCTGTTTTTTTTAAAAACACGTTTCACATTCTGACTTCCAGTGTCCAGAAAACCACACCATGAAAGAACAACCCCACAGTTGTTTGAAGTGCTATAAAGTTAAAAGAAACAGGCAAAAACTGCCGAAATACTTGTTAAAAGTTCAAATACGGCATTTGACGGTTTTAGTAACAATATCCATTTAGTCACAGAATGGTTAACCCAGAAATGTTTGATGTGTCATTTTTTATTTTAGCGAAATGGCATTTGTGTTCCAATTTAATGGAGTAAGGTGGTTGAGGGGGAGGGGCTAAAAATGAGGGCCTTGGTGAAATCATCTGAAAATTAGTGTTGTTTTAGAGGCGGAGCATATTGTTTACAGCTTGATGAAAGATTAAGACAAAGTTTGATTTCTTTTAGATGATGTGCGCTAAGGAATAGTTCACAGGATCACATTGCAGGGTGAAATAAGCAGGGTGAATAATGATGCTTGAAATTTATGTCGTTTATAAATGTTTTTTGTAGTTGTTTATAGTAGGGCTGAGTTTGAAAGATACTTGAAAAGAACTGATTTGTACATATGATAAGGTGAAAGGATGTGCTGTGGGTCGTCTGAACTCTACAAATGGAGTCATGGATTGAGAAGAACAGGTTAAAGAGATTGTCAGGGGAAAGAGAGCAAACAAAAGAGGATGAGAGAAAGACGCTTAACCCCAGCAGAAGTGCTTTCTGCTTGTGTTACACATAAACACGGCTTCTATCTCTCCTGCTCCCTCATTACTCGGCCCACTCATATGCTTCTATTTAAGGTTTGCAGAGAAGTCTGCCCTGATTGGCGTACCCCCCCCCCATTCCACCCAGATGGGAGGAGAGAGTGAAAACTGAGTAAGGGAGCAAGAGAGAGAGAGAGAGAGGGAGGCCTGATCTTGCCCGTCCGTTGAAGAAAAACGTTCTATTCCTCACATTCAAGTCACATCACCTACCGTGAGCACATATTGCTCTCTCACCTGGCTATTTTCCCCTCCTAATGTTCTGCTTTTTCTTTCTTCCCAAAAATTGGCCATATTATGGAGAACCGATGTCACCACATCTCCACTGAGCTGTCAGATTCCTGAAGACATCTGATCTCACCTCGCTTGTTCTCGTTTTTTTGCCTCTTCAAATGCGCGTGCACCCCCGGCTGCGGCGAGGGCTAAGGTTCATTTAAATGGCCAGCCGTTGTGGAGCATGCACAGTGAGCTGGGGTTCGAGTTGTGTTAGGCTGCGGAGCGCGGGGGAATCAGAGGCGGATGACGGCATACGGGGGTCAAGCCAGAGGTCGCTGGCAGGGCAGGGTTGGCGGGGGAGGTCGGGGGATGTCAGGAAAATGGCTGACGGCCTGTTTCTTTCCCACGCCGGCAGGGCTGGACAGCAGTGAGCCCATGGTGCTGGAGCAGTACGTGGTGGTGGCCAACTACGAGCGGCAGGAGAACTCCGAAATCAGCCTGAAGGCGGGAGAAACGGTGGACGTGATTGAGAAGAGCGAAAGCGGTGAGTTTTTAAGACACACACACACACACACACACACACCAAGATAATTGGTGGTATTTATTGGCAAAAGCTGGTGTAAACACAAACCACAGACATGCAGAGTTGCCTACACACACAGAATGTTTCTCTGCGCCCTCAAACACACGCTTACACAATCACACCAAAATGTCAAGCGTTTTTTTCCCCTCATGGGGTCTCTTGAATGCTCAGCTCTTCTGTTTGGGTACACACTTCCTCTTTGATAAGTATCTCCTCTTTTAGTCTGTGTCCTTACCATCCTGTTCTTTTCCTACTTTGACATACTCTCACTCTCCATACAGTCTGGTCCTTGGTTCCACCTGGAGGTGTCCTTTAGATGGTTCTTTGATCAGAACCCTCCTCCAGAACTTTGTAGTAGAAGCCAGATTAACTTGAAGTGTTTATGAGACAGTCATGATACATTCCAGGGTTGAAATGTGTGCTAATGGACCGGGCAAACCTTCAGAGTCCATGGAGAATTCACTGTGAAGGCTAGCAACAGTACAAGGAGACAGTGTAGCTTTGACTGATGTTTTCATGCTTTTCAGTTTCTGTTTTTATAGAGAAACTTGATCACCTTTGTTGTAAGTGATTAAACCTTGTGCAAACTTTTAAATTGAACAGATCGAAGCTGAACATGTTGACTCCTCCAATCCTTTACTTTGTCTCCATTCATGCTTGAACATGTATCAGGTATAATCTTGCAAAAAAATGACAAAAAAACGTTTGTGCTTTTCTATTGGATGTTAAGCAGCCATCACAGCTAGAATAAATTATGACATAAAGTGATTATGCCAAGTATGCCATGTTTTATGAGCCTGAACAAAAAAACTCAAATATGTTCATTTAACATTTATTTTACAACTGAACTTGTAAGTCTCCAGTTTAGTCTGCTTCCGTCTTTGTCTTGTGGTTGACTGGTTTATTTGTCCAAAAACGTTCAAGTTAAACAGTCAGTTAACAAAGAGACTCAACGCTTTCTTGAAAAAAAAACCCTCAGCCACGGCTAAACTGCAGCTGTTTTACAGTGCAGACAAAACGTGTCAGCTTAACTTGAGTTTGGAGATGATGGGTGGGAGCGAAACAAGCCAGATGTACTGCAGCCAGCGATCACAGATCACAGAATTAATGATGTTGAGGAAAAAGACGCAGATTGTTAGAGTGAGGAGGAAATCTAAATGCCAAAATATTTAAGACAGCTAGAGACGACTAGCCAGCTCCTGGTGTGAACCTTCTGTTCTGCAGAATTCCTCATATGCCCAGAGCAGCTACTGAAACTGAAGCTACATTAGACAGAATCCTCCAAACAGACTCCAAAACTCGTTATCCATATTTTGTGATAAAGTACAAAAGCATTACCCTGGTGTAATTGTCAAAGGCTTATTATATGACCATTAGTTATCATTGAAACGTTTTTAATATGCCTAAAATTGCGCTTATAAGAAGCTTTTGGCAGAAGTTTCATGGCTCTGGCTTCTCTCTGGGTCGTGGAGGGGTGAGGATGGAAAAATCCCCTCTCTCTCGAGTTTTTATAATAGACTGATAGATCTTGCAGAACCTCAGAATCTTACAGAGCGTTTACTGTGTCACGCAGCCCAAACCCACACCAGGAGAAAGCGTTGTGAAGTGTGCTTTAAGAATCTGTAATATAGCTGATTACATTTACAGTATGTGTTTGGCAGACGCTTATCCAAAGTGACCTATACAGGGCATTATGGGTAAATTTTATCAGCCTGTGGTTTTCCCTGGGAATCAAAACTATGGCCAGTTTAGAAACGATCATCTTAGCGGGATTGGATGCTATTATTGGCCAATACTGCTATTGTCACCGATATATGTTGCACCCTGAGAAAATGCTAACGTGTAAAAATGCTAGTGTGTTATTATCTGTCATTAATTATTCATACTGTAGCTCCAGTTACACGCTCTACTCTGAACATTGCTCTGTGATGTCATTATTATGAGGTACTCTCCTATCCTCTCGCCTCTCTCTCTCTCCCTCGAGTCTCTATTCATTCAGCCGGTATCCCCCGCTCACTGAAGAAGAATTAATACACGGCTGTTCTTGTCTCAGGGAAGCTGGTTTGTCTTGGCTTTAGTCCCGCTGGAGATCCTGTCCATGGAGAGCCAAGCTGAACCTGGACCAAATAATCTCTCGTTTGCATACAGCTCTGAGTCTGTGAGACGAGATCTACCAGAACTACCTCATTTAGATATTATCATTGATACTAAAACTAAACGCAAAGCCACAGATGTGTCCGAAATGAAAATAGCCGATATAGTTTTGTTCTTTCTGTAATTGTCTATCAGTAAGTCAGAGACAAGTTGATCAGAATCTGGCCTCAGCAAAGCCAAATTAATTGGATTGTGTATTTTAAAACTCACTTGAAGACAATATTTAAATGTACTTTAAATTAACATGGTCTTGTTTAATGCATTAAGAATTTTTTTTTAAATCTGTCATTTATTCATCCACATATAATTCCAAGCCTTTTTCTGAGGAACACAAAAGATGTGTTGATGAAGAAAAGCACGTAGGAAGTAGTTTATAAGATTAACATGCTAAACTTTAATCAGTGAGTGATATTCCAGAGCAGCTGGAGATGTTCTCTCAGGGTTTTAGTGAAACATATGGCTTCAGAAGATGTGGACTATAATGAGTCGTATTGTCCTGTTTGGAGCTTGACAGTCGCTGCAGCAGCGTTATTGTTTCCAAACTTTCCTCATTTTGTGTGGCACAGGAGAAGTCATGCCGTATTGGAACACCATGAGCAAGACAATTGAATTTTTGGGTGAACTGTTCCTTTAAGATTTTCTTTGGCAAGGCACGTAGATGTTTGCAAAGACTGAGAATTTATTCATGTTGTTTGTCCACATGATCTTTGTCATTCCATCACTATTAGTTAATGCAAGAAACAGGACAAATGGTACTTGCCAAAATTTCTTCGAAAACAATATTCGGTTCCATGAATCAGTCTAGGAAAAAATTCCAGGAAAACACGTTCACGTTGATCTAAAACAACAGTTGTTTCTCAAGAAATCCAGACCACAACACTGATCTCAGATCAGCATGAAGGAGCGCTCTACATCATCACCCTTTGGTTGATGGCTTAGACGAGTGAGAGCCTCTGTTTGCCTCTGGCTTTCCCATCTCTGTCTTTAGGCCAAAACCTGATACTTCAGCATTTCAGGAAAGAACTTGAGGCCAGACTCTCTGCCTGGCTTGATTTGGGAGAAAGTCTTCAGAAATATCCTTCAAGTTATTGAATGAAAGGTCAAAGATCACGCTGTCTGTTCATCCTAAACATGTTCCAAACAATTTCCCAAATGAGAAGTTTTGCTGTTCTTTGCAAAGATTTCAGAGATTCAACACCAGATCAGGGCAACTCCAAGTATCCAAGATATAAAGGTTAAAGGTTAAAGTTCTCTTAAAGGGGCAGTTCACCAGAAATTTTAAATTCTACCATCTTATTAACATCTTGGCATCTGGTTGTGTTAGGGCACATTAGCTGACATAGTTATACATCCGTTGCTTAGTAATGTTTTGCTAATGTTACACTTAACTGTGCAGACACTTAGATAATGGTTGAGACTGCGTGTTGCTTTATTCCTGTGAGGAATAGACTTGTGGTGTAATCTTAATAAAACAGTTTGCTCTCTCTCTCTCTCTCTCTCTCTCTCTTTAAATTAAATCATAATTCTGTCACTGTTGTCATAACTTACAACAGTAGATGTTCCTGTGATGCACATGATTGTCCTCATATATTGTAAGTGTCTGTTTCATGTTGAAGAGGCATTTCTGTGTTTAACCCCAGACTCTAAAATAAGAAAGCGAAAGGAACGTTTTTTTTCTTTTGGCTGCTTTGGATGGATGGAGGGAATGTGTGGTGAAAACTGCAGCAGCTTTGAAGTGCAGGCCAAACATCTGCTCTCTCTCTCTTTCTGTTTCTCTCTCTTTTGTTTAGCCACTCTCTCTTCTCCTCTGTTCTTGTGCCTCGTTTGTTTTCCATGTATTCGGTGCTAATTTGAGATATTCCAAATCATTCAGGTGTCATTCGTCAGCACCTGTGAGAACTATGACATCATTAAGGATGTTCCACACCTTTGTTTACATCTGCACTACATCTGTCTTTTAGTACTCAAAAAATCTCTTACTGACAAGGTGTTACTGGCTTTAAGGTAAAAATGTGATTTTTTTTTTTTATATAGCCACACAAAAAATGAAATATGCTGATGAGCTCTGTTTTCCTTCCACACTTTACAGCTGTAGTACGATTCTGTGTGAGGCTATTATAAAAAACAGTGTGGAAATGACTAATTGTGTGAAAACAGGTGCTTGTACACTATCTTTTTTCAGCTATTTTTCATTCGTTCTTTCATTCATTTTGTTCTTTTTGACAGTCATTTCCTTACAGTCAATCCTTCTTAAAGTTGCTACATTTTTTTGTCTTTCTTTATTCCCTCCTTTCTTTCTTGATCAGTCATTTGATTTTTGTTTCTTTTCCTTTAAGTAATTTTCAGTCATTATTATATTGTATTACATATTGTTGTACATATTACATAAAATACATATTGTTTTCAAGTGAGTTTTCCAAACACACACTGGCCTCCTTCCAATGGCTGCATTCATGGCGTCCACATGCAGCTTTCAGAAGACGCATTTCTCAGAGACAGATACGCAGTCAAAGAGTCCAGATTTATTAGCTTGCTCCCCTTCTCAAGTTCCACACCATCGTTCTCATAAACCGAGCTAGATGTTTTGCTTTGAAGAGCAAGCCCACTTGTATCTCAACACAAATGCTTCTGTAATCTGTTCTGTGTGAGAGGAACGTGACGTCCTCCCTTAACTTCAGAGGAACTCATCAGACTGCATACTTCCAGCATCAAAGCAGCGCACAGTATTTGTCTAGATGTTGCTGAAGTGTACTTTGAAAATGTTACTTTGATGCTGAAAGTATGTACTCCAGTCGGTTCCAGTTTATAGAGGCACTGAGTTCTGCCCTGACAAGCTTTGACAATGAGCAACAGTTTAGCTTTGAAAATATGTTTTCAAATATGTGAAAATGTTTTGTTTTTGAACTGTATATTGATCATTGAAAAGCATCTGACGAGCATCTAAAGTGTTGAAATGAAAAGTCTCGTCTAAGAAACAACTTGTGAAGTTGTGTCTTTATCTCCTAAAGTGTTTAAGAACACACACACACACACGTACAGCATGCACGTAAACACAAACAAACATGCAACCTGCACCAGACGTTGTCGATGAAAAGCACTTTTGTGTTGGCTGAACTGACAACAACCCTTGCCGTTTTGCATTTTGATTGAATTGACCCTCTGTGCTCGCCGTAGACGGTTCCTGGTGGACGCAAACAAGGAGACAGTATCTCATTCAGAAGGGCTCCGTCAGGCAGAGTGGCCACAACCTGCTCTGTTTTCTCACTCTCAAACACACACGAGTATTATTGCTGTGTCAGGGTGGTATGTGTGCTTCTGTGGAGATGGTAATCTAATGGTGTATATTAGCAGTGTTCTGTGCGGTTGCCACAATAACACAAACGTAGCACTAGATGTCAGTTCTCAGCTGGCATTTGTCTTCCCACATCGATTGGCTTTGTCATCACACACAGCTTTTAAAGGAAGACTGAAAGATGCTGTTAAAATTGACTTCTTTCATCCTTTCTCTTCTTTAAACTTTCATCTTTTGAGTTCCACGGGATAATAAATAAGTTAATTAATTAAAGCGTTTGGAAGTACCTGAGGTGAGCGAATCATGACCGATTTTGTTTTATTTTTGGGTGCACTATTTCTGTAGTCATTCTTTCGGTACAGACAGTAAACAGACCATCTGGAACTTGATGGGGTTGTGGGTGACAGACACGATTACATACTGAAATCTGTCCGGCTGTACAGCGAAACAAAATTTCCATGAGTCTCATTGGATGAAGTCATTGTTAATGTGGTTTCCAGGGGTTTCGCTGTGAAAACATATGCATGTGCTTGTGTGCGTGTGTTT